>CAUYLG010054186.1:0-194297 GCA_963573385.1 Cacajao melanocephalus
CCAAACAAACAATTTGTCCCACAACCCCAAAAAAAAATAAACACCCCCCCCCCCCCCTGTCCTAAGTAAAAAAAAAAAAAAAAAAAAAAAAAAAAAAAAAAAAAAAAAGAAGTGGCTTTTCCTCTGGGGCTGACAAATACCAGCCCAGAACTCTGAGATTAAAATGCACGACAGACATTCTCTCCCTGATGTGGGGTCTGGGCTGCAGAAATAATTCAGAAGAAGTGATGGAATGGCCTGTGCTTGGCTTGCATGCCTCTTCCTTTGGAATTGCAGCACAGTCCCACCTCTGGGATCCAGAGCTGTTTGTGGGCATGTGGTCCAAGCTGGGGACCACCCATGTGTTTTCTTTCCTCTCCTCTCCTCTCTACGCTCTTCCTTTTCTAGTCTTTATTTTTCTCTACTCATCTCATTGATTTCCTTTGATCTTTCTTCTCTCCTCTTTTCTCTTCTCTTCCATTTCTTCCCATCCCTTCTCTTTTCCTGCCTTCTCTTCTCTTTTTTCTTTTCTTTCTCTTTCTCCCCACCTGGGCTGACAAACAAGGATGCAAATTAAAAATAAATTTCTCTGTGTCTAGATACTGTTGGGATCTGAGATGCTCTCCCAGCTGACCAATCATTCTTAGCCATCCATTCATGTTTTCATCCATCTATCCTTCTACCCATCGCTGTCTCCTGCCATCCTCTTAGCCAAGCATTTATCTGTCCTTCTCTTCAACTCACATCAGCAGACATTTCCTGAATCACATAAAAGTGCCAGTGACCCAATAATACTCTATGGCAGCAGAGATAAATATGACCTCGACTTGGAATTAGAGAAATCACCCAGTCTGGGAGGCAAACTTGTAATTATTACTTAGTAAATGTTGCATAAGGGCAGAGCCCAGAGTCCATCAGCCTATTCTGTGCTGTCTTTATTTATTTATTTTTTTTTGTATTTTTAGAGACAGGCCCTCGTTTTGTTGCCCAGGCTGCAGTGCAGTGGCACTATCACAGCTCACTGCAACCTTGAACTCCAGTCCCAAGGGATCCTTTCTCCTTAGCCTCCCAACTAGCTGTGACTACAGGCATGTGCCATCATGCCCAGCTAATGTTTTTAAAAAAATTTGTAGAGGAAGGGTCTTACTATGTTACCCTGAATGGTCTCAAACTCCTGGGCTCAAGTAAACCTCCTGTCTCAGTGTTCCAAATGCACTGAAATTACAGGCATAAGCCACTACACCCAACCTCTGTGCAGTCTTAGGTGAATAGGAGTTAGCTCTCTGAAAGGGAGAGAAAACACCAACTCTCTAAGTTGAAGGAGCACCTAGGAGGTGCACATGGGGTGACGACAAATTGTCCCGAATTGGCTGGGACGGAAGGAATTCCTGGGATGCAGAACTATCCGCGTTAAAGTCAATACAGTCTCAGACAAACCAAGATGGTCTGGTCACATTAAGCATGCATTGGTCTGTGTGGTATGCACAATAACAGGCACCCAAAGATGTCCAAATTCTAATTTCTGGGATCTGTGAGTATGTTGCCTTACATGGCAAGAGGGACTTTGTAGATGTAATTAAGTAAAGGACTTTGAAATGGGGAGATTATCCTGGACTGCAAGTGTTCTTATAAAGGAAAGAAGGAAGGGGGCTGGAGTCAGAAAAGGTGACGTGCTATGGAAGCAGAGGTTAGAGTGATGCAGTTGCTGGAAGTGTGCCACAGCCAAAGCCAGCAGGTGACCTCCAGGAGCTGGAAAAGGCACCAAACAGATTCCCCCCCAAGACCTCCCAAAGGAACACCGCCCTTCCGACATGGGAATTTTAGCTCCATGAGACCCTTTTTGGGCTCTGACCTCCAGAACTTTAAGACAACAAATGTGTGTTCTTTTAAGCCACTAAGTTTATGGTAATTTGTTACAGTAGCAATAGGAGACTAATACACCCTGTTTTCCAAAAAATCCCCTGAAGACTTGGATACATGTTGCCTTGCTGCCTTTCCGTTGCCCCCAGGCAGATTCTGGTTTCTCCCAAAATGCCATTCCTTTATTAATGCAAGGAGGCATGTGGCAAGTGTCTGGAGCACATTGAAATGCAACCCTTTACTGATCATCCTGGTTAAGCTGAAGCACTAGAATGGGAATCTAGATTCTTTGGCTGCATGTCTGGTTCTGCCTTTCCTTGCTCTGTCAGCTTGGTCTACTTCCCTGGAATCTCTGGTTCTCTGGTTCTCAGAATCCCTGGTTCTCTAAGATGAACTAAATAACATAGAATTATCATTTCGAACTCACAAACTTTGGTAAAGTTCTTAAGCGATTATACATTTTTAACATATTTGTGACTGAGTCTCGAGAATATACATTTTTTGGGGAAGATGACATCACACCCAAGGGAGTTAAAATGGATTCTTGGCGAAGGGTGCTTACTGTTTCTATGTTTTAGACACAGGTGTACAGATGGTACATAACCGGATACACAGTACACCTGTGTTATAGAAGGTTCATGGGGTGATCACTAGGAAAACACGTCCAACATGTCTCCGTCAGGATGTGCTAATGACAAGGAAAAAGGCTGAGAATCACTTGTCTAGTGATTGCACCCCCTGTTGCTATTTGAAAACATGTTTTAAAGGGCAAGGGCAAGATGATATAGCAGAGGAATCTCAGGAACTTTCTGGAGTCAGACAGATATAAATCCATTTCTTCACGTGGTTGTAGATCTGCATACTCTGAGATCAGTCTCTTTATCTGTGACAGAAGATAGAATGCTCCTCAGGTTGCTGTTGGTATTTAATCAGGTAAGACAGGTAGAGATACAGATATATAGGTAAATATACATGGGCACAAGCCTGGCCTTCACTGATGTGTCTCCCCTTTTCTTTCTCATCTTTTTGCTCCTTACAAAACATCATCATGGAACCATTTCTTCACTGCCCACCCAACACTCTTGTGCCCCCCCACCTGACACATATTTTTGCGTGTAAATTGAATCAACATATGGAAACATCTAGCTTTATTTCATTCCCTGATTAGTGGAGCACCAAACATGTGTCTTTGATTATTCTAGACCCCAGGGAGGAGACAGCACTGGAATAGGCTGACTCCTTTGGGCAGTGAGAAAAATAAGGCCCAGGGGGTGGCCTGGCCAAGCTGCCCTTATGCTGCAGCATGGCCACAGGGTTTCTCGCACCTTCCATCAGGCCAGGGTCCAACTGCAGGGGGAGCTGAGGATTCAGCATGGAGGTCGTTCTGCTGGGTCTGCTTGTGTTACTATCAATTTGTCTTCCTACACAGTGCCCGTGCCTCTAGAGACAGACTTCGTGCCTACCATCCCATCTTCCCATAGATATGGAGTAATAGAAAAAAATAATAGTGTTCTGTGGCTGCTGCTGCTAAGTTAAGAATTCCATGTCATGGACCTAGTGTTCCTTTTATGAACACCCACTGGAGGAAAAATAAACCTCCAGGCTCAATAGATGGGACAGAAAGGCTTCTTAAGGACATTTTCCCCTTTAAGTCTGTTGAGCATCATGCATTGGAATTCATCATGTTTCCTTCTGCGCTTGGGCTGCCAGGAAACTCAGAGCCAAATTTGTGTTATATTCCTAACATCGGTACAAAGATTTTCTGATTTTTTATGTTTTTATATTTGATTTGTTCTTTGTAACTTTATCTCCTCTGCTGCTCCTGGATTCTTCCTAGAACTCTAGTGGGCTGACCTGTTCTCCGGGTAACTAACACCAGTAAGGACGCCCAGAAGACGACTAACGCTATTCTCCCCACTTTCCCCAGTTCTGAACCAATTCAGGGTTAATAGACCTGCCTTTTCTCACCAAACATTGATATCACACTTAGATTGTGATCCACAAGTCATGACCCACAAGAGGCCACTTGGACCTTGCTTCTTGATACCTAACTCCAGGAATTGCCTCTTCAAAGGCACTGGATAAAAATGAAGGGCCAGGCTCTAGGAAAGAAAACCCAGTTCAAAGTTCAGGTAAACAACTATGTTTTGACTGTTTAATCTAGGTATTGTGGAAACCAAGGTGCATGGACTATCTCATCCTGGAGCCCACAGTCTCACTGTGGTGACGGGCAGAGAAGGGTCAGTGTAGCACAGTTTCCTAAGTGCCACGGTGGAGCAGGTGCAATGCACCGCTGGAAACAGGAGGGAGACCAATGTTGCAGACCGCAGGGAATCAGGCAGTGCTTCCTGGAGGAAGTGGCATTTGAGCGAAATTGTAAAAGACAGGCAGTTGAAAACTCATGTCCACCTACAAAGCTGCATACAGATATTCATAGAAGATTGTATTGATAATTGCTAAAACTTAGAGGCAAACAAGATGTCCTTCAATAGGTAAAGGAATGAACAAACTGTGGTACATCTGTACCATGGAATATTATTCAGCAATAATACTGGTATGGAGGAAACTTACGTGCATATTATTAAGTAAAAGGAAGTTAACAATCTATATACTGTCTGATTCTAACAATGTGACATTCTGGAACAGGCTAAACTATGGAGAAAGTGAAAAAAAATAGTGGCTCTTAGGGGTTTGGTGGCAAGGAGGAAGGGATAGAGAGAGAGTGTGAAAGAGAGAGGGAAGACAGGCAGGCAGAATACAAAGGCAGTCAGGGAGAAAGGATATTCCAGTTGGTGGTAATAATAGAAGCCAAGGCGCAATACTGTGAAAAATGCAGAGCCTGATTCAATCAGGACAGATCCTGTATTTTAGTTTCTGCTGTGTTGCAGAAACTAAAATTCGAGAGAGGAATAAGTGGTATGAGGCCAGGAAGCAAGTGGACCAGATCACAGACACCTAGATTTTGTCCTTAAGACAATGGGGAAAGTTTAACATAACTCTAGCACAAGCATAAGATGGCCACATTTATTGCTTACTGCCACCATGAAGCTGTGGACTTAAACCCTCAGCTTTGCCTCCTTCCCGTACTCCTCTTCCAAGCACAGTCAGTGGGGAGTAACATGATCAAGTATACTTTGTAATGTCTAGTCTGTGAATATATTTCATCAACAGCACCCAGGAATGATGGGGCAGACCATTTGACAGTCAATAAAGAAAGACCAGAATTGTAGCTCAGTGAAAACAGAAGCATTTACTGGACACCTACAAAGTGCTGGAAAGCTGCAGGTTCTCTTGTTTTCTCTCTCCCTCTTTCTCTTTCTTCTTTCTCTCTCCTTCCCTCTCACTCTCCATCCTGCCCCATCTCCCGATAACAATGTCTGAAGTTTGGTTCATTATTTCCATGCTACCACTGACAAAACTGAGGCTGAGTGCCATGAAGCAATTTTACCTGCTGTCAGAAGAAAGTGAGCCCAGGTCATCGGGCCCCAAATCCAATGCCTATCTGAACTGCTTTCAAACTTACTATCCACCTCTGTTCATCCAGTCTGAACTCTTCCAGCCTCTGCCAAAGAGGTCATTTCTTGGCACACTGAATCCCATTGTGGAGAGGGATAGACTAGGTGTGCACCGGCTATCAGGTCACTAAAATTATTCTATGTAGACTTCTATATCCATGATCTCACAGCAGCATTGATTATTGTTACCCATATGTGTTGTTAATAGCTTCCTAAGGCTGCTATAACAAAGTTCCAAAGCAGGGTGGCTTGAAACCATAGAAACCTGCTCTCTCATAGTTTTAAGGCAGAAGTCTGAAATCAAGGAAGCAAGCAGAGTTGCTTCCTTTGGGGGCTGTGAGGGAAAACCCTCCCATGCCTCGCTCCTGGCTTTGGGTGTCTGCTGGCAGTCCCGGGTATTCCTTGGCTTATGGCTGCCGCACTCCCATTTCTGCCTCTGCCCTCACATAGCCTTCTCTTTTTGGGTCTCTTCTGTGTCTGTGTCTGTCCCGTCTTCCTTTCCTTTCCCTTGCAAGGACACAGTGATTGGGGTCCCATCCTAAATCCAGATGACCACAATTACTTCTGCAAAGACACTATTTCCAAATAAAGTCACATTCACAAGCATGGAGATCAGGACTTGCCCATATCTCTTCGGGGAACATAATTCAACCTGCTATTGCATAGACGAGCAAGAGGAGTTTTCCCGAGGCTCAGTGACTCCTCCCAGCACACAGCTAGGAAGTAAGGGGGCTTTAAGACAGAACACCAGCTCCTTCTATCACAAATCCAGCCCCCACTCCCCCTACCCCACCATCTCTAGGCCTCAGTCATTATCTCTGAATGCAACCCTTGGTTTAGAGATGTACATATGGCATTCAGAGCCAAGGAAAATCAAGGAATTGGAAAAAGAAACACCTTTCCTTTTCCATGGGAGTGTGCGTATTATATCTTGCTACATAACAACTACCCCAAGACTTTTTGGATTAAAACAACAAACATGTTTTATCTCCCAGGTTTTGTGGGTCAGCAGTTCCGGGTGGCTTAGCTGAGACTTTGGCATGGTTACCCCTAGGCTGACATCAAGGTATCAGCTAAACCTACTGCCATGCCAAGGCTTGACCAGGAAAGAGACTGCTTCCAGGCCCATTTGTGGGGCTGGTGGAGGGCTTGGTTCTTCCCCTGCTGTTAGATGGAGGGTCTCAGGTCCTTCTTTGTTATTGAATAGAGACAGTCTCTATTCAATAACAGTTTTATGCCTCAGCCTCACCATCTTTTGCTGGAGCTTACAGAGAGGCAGTCATGGACCACTTGAGACCAGTAGGCCCAGGTACAGATGATAAGAGCTCAGCTGAGACCAGAAAGGGCAGAAGGTGAGTGGCTAATGGACTCCCACCACCTGCTCTCTAGAACCCTGGGGGCCTGGAGGGTAGGAATTGTGAGCCAGACTAGGGATGTCCACAGGGCAGCCTGCTCACTCAGCTGGAGGAGGGGTAGAAGAACAAAAGCAAGTCACCACCCACTGCCACCTAATCTGGGACATAACATCTCAATCATTAAGCCACCAAGCCTGTCCCACACACAAAAGGAAGAGATTACACAAGGGTGTGAATATCAAGAAGCAGGGATCCCTGAGCACCATCTTAGAGACTGGCTACTAGACAGAGCCACAAAAGTAGACCCTCCTTGTCTATGGATGGAGTGATGGGACGATGTGAGGAACAGAGCTATGGCAATCAATCATTCTGCTGCAGTGAAAGGACGGCTGGGGATTTGGAGGAAGGCACGGCATGGAGCCTGAGCACAGGGCCAACACCAAGGGATGCAGAAAGTGCAGACTCAGAAGAACCAGGTCCTTGATGACCTGACTAAGCCTCTTGATCAGCCTCCTCTGAAGCCTGAAACCCCTGAAATGTTTAGATTTAACATGAGATAATAAATGCCATGGACAGAAAGTCCTAACAGATGCATGACCCCACATATAAATATGGGCAAAGTAGAGAAAATAACCTTCTGAGGTTGTTTGCCTCTGGATACAAGCCTTTTTTGTCATTCATGATCATTTGCTCATAGATGATCCACATGAGTACTGTGAGCTGGGCTGGGGTGGCCATCCACAAGCCCAGGACCGCTGCATCCATATTTTCTTTATATGGAAGAACACTTCATATTTTATCAGGAGCCCCAAAGTCAAGCAGCTGATGAGGTTAAGGTCTGTCCACACCTGAGCACACAGCCCAAACCTCCAAATCCCAGGGACTATTCATTTCACTGTGTTCGCAGGTGGGTTTTTAACAAAATTAGTAATGAGATCTTGCCTCCAAATCCCTTTTCCCTGATGAATTCACTGGAGGAAAATCAGCTGGTCTGGGGGGAGTGCGCGTGGCCTGTTTTTTTACAGTGATGTTGAAATTCTACCATCTCCCGGCTCTGCCCTTCCACCCACATCCACCCACATGGAGACAGCTAACCATTAACCTGTCTTTTCCCATTTCACCGAAGAATCTGCGAGCACAGGCTCAGCCCCCACCCTCTCTCTCTGACTTCCTCAGACTCCAAACAGCACTTATTGGAAAGTCAAAGTGTAATTGTGGAGATGTATTTGTGCTCTGGCCTTTTCAACTTTTTGAGAATCACACACTGTGGGTTTCCCCCAGCCCTGCTCATCTCCCTACCCCATAAACAATGTCTGATCTATAGCCTTTGAGGTAGGTTTCTGATGGGAATTGCAGGTGATGGAGCCTCCTTCTGCTTCAGGGACCTCCCCCATTCCCAGGTGGACACCGCCTCCCCCACAACCTGCTCTGCTTCATGCATAGAGGAAAGAAATAACTCTTCCCTGGAGATGTGGTATCTGATTCACAATTTAAAAAAAGGAATTTTCAGGGAAGATAATAGGAAGGGTTTTGTTTTGTTTTGTTTTTTTCTCTTTTCACATTTTATTTGTAGAATTTTAATGACTATATAGCAATGTTTCCTTTTATTTATCTACTTTTAAATTTTAATGAATACTTCTGGCTATAATTACCTAATTTTTATATTTAAAATGACCAGGCACCTGTAGTTTGGAGCACATTGTATTCCACTGTGATGGCATATGGTATCAAGTGCTACTTATGTACGGATTAATCAATAAGCAAATTTGATTCTTATGAGGTGCAGTTCGTTCTTTAAATTGAAGAGCCATTGACAGCAGGAGGGAGAGGGTCTGGTGCTACTGTCTTAGGATGAGAATCTACCATAAATCTGTTTACTTCTCCTGTTGTTCCTTTATTATCCAGTGAAGGGACTTCATATTTTCTAAGAGTGGCTATTGTAAGCGGGCTCACCTATCCTGTTTTAGATGGATTTATTTCTTTGTTACACAGCGTATGCTTAACCTGAATGGGGTGGGAGGGTCAAACCATTCAATTCTATAAAGTTCCCAAGAGGTAAACACTGGAGGACTCTACTTCTAATAGGTGTGGAACATACAATTCCACCCTCTCTAGATGTGGGTTCCTGATAAAGTTAGAAACCTCAGCTTTTAAAGTCCTCGGTACTCTTTGGCATAATGACAACTGCCATTGCACTAGCTACCAATTTTTGGGCCTGTGTCTGAGGCCCTATGCCAGGTGCATCACACACAGATTCCAGTCTCACAGCAGAGTGTGAACTGATATCTATCTCCATTCTACACATAAGGAGGCTCAAGGTGTGAGAGACACTATCACATGTGGAAGTCATGCAGTTAAACCAGGAATGCCTCAGATCTAAGCATTTAATTTTTTCTGCCCACTCTATTGCATTTCTTTATTGTTTTTCTCCTTTAATTTCTTTCCTTCTTGAGTGCTCACACTAACCTTCTCATGTTCTGTTGGAAGCAAGGCTCATTAGAATAAGAAAGGCAATTGCCTGAACCTCATCATCTTTTGCTGGAGCTTACAGAGAAGCAGTCATGGACCTCTTGAGACCAGAAGGCCCAGGTACAGGTGATAAGAGCCCAATTGAGACCAGAAAGGGCACAAGGTGAGTGGCTAATGGACACCCACCACCTGCCCACTGGGACCCTGGGGGCCTGGAGGGTAGGAATTGTGAGCCAGACTAAAAGAGCATTTTCGATTATCCCAGGAGAGAGGTATTTAGCCAGGACAATTAGGTCATTTAAAATGACCATATTTTGTGTTAGAACCAAGGGAATTCTTAGTTCAGCCTGCCCTGGCTTTCTTAACCTCACTGGGTAAAGACACGGAGGAGGAAAGAGAGGAGTCTCCCCACTGTCTGGTGGCTCGTAAGGGGTCATGTGGCACCTCTGTGAAGAGCCTACAATTGGGGGAGGCTTGTGGGACAAGGTGCACAGCGTAGGTAAGGAGTCATTGAATGCAAACTGATGAGAGTTTTCATAATGTTAAAAAGGGAAAGCAGACGAGGGTCACAAGGGTAGGAAGAAATTGTAAGCCTCAGGATGTGTAAAGGCTGCTTTGATGAGGGAAGTTTGGACTACTCTGGGTGACCCACCTGATTGAGAAGGAGAGCCCTTGGGGTGGGGCTGGTGGAGAAAACAATGCCTTGCTAAGGCTCGAAAGATGGCCAGGAGTTAGTAGGGCAGAGACACGGGGAGGGCTTTCTAGAAAGAGGGGTCGTCTTTAAATTTAAAGACTGACTTGATAGATTTTCAAGGTGAGGCTTTTCAGGCATTTTCACCTTCCAATGTCCCCTACTTCCCACTTTCCCTACAGATCAAATGATCAGATTCAAACTGCTGTGGCATGTAACTTTCAAAGCCCAGTAAATTTCATTCCTTGTTAATCTGTTTATTCATCTCTTATAAATACCCTTTCCACCCCCTCCCCAGTTTCACCTGGAGGTCTCACACAGGAACGCCTTTTCTCTGCTATGCTCTCTGACTGCTGTGACCCCTGTGCACCCATATGGAGCCACAGTCACTCCAGGAAGACTTCTGTGCTGGCCTCACATCTTTCTCTTTTTCTTCTTTCAGCCTTCTCTGGATTCTAACAACGCCGTTGATAGCTGTTGATGGTTTGGCTGCGTCCCCACCCAAATCTCATCTTGAATTATAGTTCCCATAATCCCCACACGTTGTGTCATGAGAGGGACCTGGTGGGAGGTAACTGAATCATAGGGGCAGTTACCCCCATGCTGTTCTTGTGATAGCGATTCTCACAAGATCTGATGGCTTTTTAAGGGGCTTTCCCCTCACTTCACTCATATTTCTCCTTGCTGCCACCACGTGAAGAAGAACGTGTTTCCTTCTCCTTCCACCATGATTGTAAATTTCCTGAGGCTTCTCCAGCCCTGCAGAACTGTGAGTCAATTAAACCTCTTTCCTTTATAAATTACCCAGTCTCAGTTATATCCTTACAGCAGCATGAGAATGGGCTAATACAGCTGTGCTCTGAGTCCTGTCTATTTTATCTGTTTTATGGGAGTGTGATAGTTCCTGGTCCACAGTGCACTCTTGGAGCACAATACTCTTGCTATAGAGAACTTCGAATTCCCCAACAGACCCTAGACACTGTGAATCTTGATCTGTCCATAACACTCTGCAGTTAAGGGCTGTTTCCCAATGACTCACTCTTGAAAAACACTTGAGTTTCTTTTATTAACAAAGTGAAACAAACGATAACATTTAAACTTGACCATAATGTGTTTGAAATCTCATTTTCTCTTAGCCAAATGTCCTCTCCTTTTTTAGTTGAACAATTAAACTGATTAGAAGTTTACTATACATTAGCAGTACTATTTAAAAGTTATAAGCCTCAGGTATTAGGCCTTCCTTTTTTGATTACTGGTGGCAGTCTGATTTGTTTACATAGTGCTTTAGAGTTGACAGGAAACTTCTGGAGCCATTGTCACTTTTTCCTGCACACAAGACTGAAAGAGTATTTTCTACCCATTTGACAGATGGAGAAGCTAAGGTGTGAGGGAATGAGCAAAGGTGAGCCCAATATGCTGCAGCAGAGGAAAGGTATCCAAAGCTACCTGACAGAAAATTTTCTGCTCATTTTAAGGCACTAGCCCTTGACTTTTTTTTCTTTTGAGAGAGAGAGTCTGACTCTGTTGCTGAGGCTGGAGTGCAGTGGCGCGATCCTGGCTTACTGCAACCTCTGCCTCCTGGGTTCAAGTGATTCTCCTGGCTCAGCCTCCCAAGTAGCTGGAATTACAAGAGTTCAAGCAATTCTCCTGGCTCAGCCTCCCGAGTAGCTGGGATTAAAGGCATGTGCCATCATGCCCAGCTAATTTTTGTGTTTTTAGTAGAGAAAGGATTTTGCCATGTTGGGCTGGTCTCGAACCCCTGACTTCAAATGATCCACCCACCTCTGCCTCCTAAAGTGCTAGGATTACAGGCATGAGCCACTGAGCCTGGTCTGACCTTTGTCTTATAAAATCTAAAAAGCAGATGCTACTGCATTTACCTAAGACCATTGACAGGGAGTGAAAACTCATAGACATTCATTGGAGTGGACTGAGGCATGGGAAAGTGTGTTGTTTTGATGGAGTGAGGCTCACATGCATTTCTCACTCTTTCCCTTCATTTAAAAGGTAAAATTATGTAGTGAAATATTGTGTTTCCTTCAAGCCCAGATTAAGGGTGTTGCAAAAAAGCAGTTTAGGAAGGAACAGGGATGGAGCAGAGCCTTCTGTAGTATTTTAAATCAAAGGAGTTGGCTATAAAATGCGGAGACTAAAATAACTAGAGAACACAATGCCCTCCCATAAAATAGAAACTTGAGAAGGCTACTCCAGATAAGAAAGGCTAACAGTTGCCACTTGTGTTTCAGCGTCATTTACCAGCAGGAAAGGGCGATTTGAGTGATTTGAGTTGAATGTGCTGAGCTGGAGATGAGTCCAATATGGCTGCAAAGCTCGGTACTGTCCTGGTCATTGTGCTTTGCGGGAGAGGGAGAAGGACTGTGAGTACCTGAGTCCAAAGGTGACCTTTCCTTGCTTTGTAGTTCTGAGGAGACTGCACCTGGACGAAGCTGTAGAGATTTGGGCTATGTGGTATGAAATGCATGTATGCAGACTAAAAGGCATTCAGCCAAGGGATCTACAAATAATTAAAAGAAGAGTGAGATTACCTTTCATAGACGGACACAAAGACCAACGGTATGTATTTACCCTAAATGACAACAGGAGGAGACCAGAAAGATAATTGAAGGATTGTGAAGATCAAAGGGTTAGAGGATTTGATCTCTCTGGCACAAGGGTCTAGAATTGCAAGAAAGAAAAAAAAAAAAAAACAGAACAAATGTATGTATGATGCTAACATACAGTTTGCCTGACAGAAAACCTTAAACAAAAAAATAGGGAACTCACTTTTCTTGAAAAAACTCAGATTTAAGGGGTGATTCAAAACCTACTCTCATAAACTGTCAGAAGTACATTTGGAAGAGAGGAACCATGTACAATCAATGAACGAATAGTTTAGAGGATCTGCTAGGATAGTTCATGATTGCCTACTATGGCAATGTGACATAAAATAGGAAGCTCTTCTGTTGCTCAATTACATGCGCATTTGACAAGCAGAGCCTTGGGCATAGAACAGAACCCCTAAGTTTCTTACAGCCATAATAGAATATAGAGTATCTCTCTTGAAACAAACCCCTACGTAAGCTTCAAAAAGAAACAAGTACCATTCAGAAGATGTGAACTCAGAGATATCGAAGAAGAGAGGATACAAAATCAGACTTGTGGGGAAAGAGACTGATGTACCATGTTTTGAAGACAAGTAGTGCTAAGTTAATCCTGTAGTTAATCTCAATAAAAAGGAGGGCATTAATAATCAGTTCAAAAACATATATTTCAATGTGTTTGATGGAAGGCAAAGATCTTGAGAGAGAAGAGCCTAATGCAAGAATTAAGAAGGGTCCAATATGGCTGCAAGGCTCAGAGGTACAAGGTACAGAGAGCCCAAGTTGTTTAGAATCCAGACCAAACTTTCTGTGATTCATGCAGAGGTTTGTGAGAATTACCCCAAGTCAGCAAAGGGGACCATTGAGAAATCACACATATAAAAATGGCACCATAAAGTTTGTGTTTTGATCATTCCGTAAAGATTGTCCTGGCCCTGAAATGGAGAATTGACAGGAAGAGTGAAATAATAGAGGTAGGGAGATAATTAGGAGTTTGTTGTAGAAGCCCAGAGAAAAAGATAATGAGGCCTGGACTGAGAGAATGGTGGAAAATGGGAGTGGGTTAAAGAGATTGAAAAAAAAATGGAAAACTATTGAAAAGATAGATCCTTGTTGCTTAATGAGATAGGCAGGCTGGTATTGAGGGAGGGTAGGTAAACAGACATCTTGATTTCTCAAGTAGACATCAAATATGAGGTAATGCCATTAGTCAGAGGACACTGACAGTGGAGTAAAGCTCTGGGGAGGAGGACGTCATAGGCAAGCTAAAGTAAAGCCAACTTGAACATACATATATATATTTTTTTGATGGAGCCTTGCTCTGTTGCCCTGGCTGGAGTGCAATGGTGCGATCTCGGCTTACTGCAACCTCTGCCTCCCGGGTTCAAGCGATTCTTCTGCCTCAGCCTCTTTAGTAGCTGGTATTACAGGTGCCCACCACCAAGCCTGGCTAATTTTTCTATTTTTCGTAGAGATGGGGTTTCACCATGTTGGCCAGGCTGATCTTGAATTCTTGACCTTAAGTGAGCCTCCTGCCTCAGCCTCCCAAAGTGCTGGGATTATATACATGAGCCACTGCACCTGGCTAAATATACTAGTTTGAAGCCTCTGTGATGTGGCCAAGTCTCCAGACAGTCATCACATATATGAATGCAAAGGTCTGGGGTCTAAGGAGAATCAGGGCTGCAAATGCAGCTCTGGGAGTCATCGCCATGAGTAGTTCATGCACCCTGGGAAGCAGAGGGGTCCCAGGAGATAATGTCAATAAGATGATATAAAATTATTTATGCTATTTTAAACAGCTTATGGCAAACTTTGAGGAACATCAACATCTAATGGCTGGTAGAGAAAGACAGTCCTGGAAAGGAGAATGAGAAGAACACTGCAAGAGGCAAAAAGTAAACCCAGATCTAGGGGCCATTAAGGAAGTTCCAAGCAGGACCCAGGAATGTTCTTCAGGATAATGGGATGGGTCAGGGCACAAGTACTAAGACTCTATTATGGGTTCAGCTTTTTTGATACAGAGATGAATAAGAGAAACATATCTGGCCGAACTGCCCACAGAAGCCAGGAGGATTTAGAAAAATAAACACCAGGGTTGTGTCTTGAAGGCAGAACAGGAATTTTCTGGGAAAGGAAAAGTCATGCCAAGCTTGAGGACCTGAATATGCAAAGTCCGAGTTATGGCCCAAAAGAATGTGCTTGAAGAACAAGAAGCAATTCCATATGCAGGTTCAATAGGTTTGCGCTGGAGGGGTGCCTGGGAGGATATGGGCACATGGGGATTTGTAGTGGAGTAGAAGCCTGTGCTGGGACTCTTGACTCTTGTCT
This sequence comes from Cacajao melanocephalus, assembly GCA_963573385.1. NCBI lineage: Eukaryota > Metazoa > Chordata > Mammalia > Primates > Pitheciidae > Cacajao > Cacajao melanocephalus. The sequence goes on from CAUYLG010054186.1 coordinate 14,801, forward strand.
TATCAAATGTGGGCAAGCTTAGAGCTTTATAAGAAGGTAAGGAGCAGCCGAGCATGGTGGCTCACACCTGTAATCCCAGCAATTTGGGAGGCAGAGGCAGGTGGATCACCTAAGGTCAGGAGTTCCAGACCAGCCTGACCAACATGGAGAAACACCATCTCTACTAAAAATACGAAATTAGTGGGTGTGATGGCACACGCCCCTAATCGCAGCTACTCGGGGGCTGAGACAGGAGAATCACTTGATCCCAGGAGGTAGAGGTTGCGGTGAGCCAAGATCATGCCATTGTAGTCCAGCCTGGGCAACAAGAGTGAATCTCTGTCTCAAGAAAAAGGTAAGGAGTATGTTCATCCTAGTTCAGAAAGATGTCTTTAGTGGTGATAGACCTGGAGACTACAGAACTGTGTGGAGAGGAGACATATTTAAAAAAGAGACTGGATATGCTTTAGACATTCATGCAGGGGATTCAGGGGTGGGTATTTTGGGGCTTGTCTTGAGTATCAGGGAGGACAATTCTGTTTTTCTAAGCAGACGAGAGGGGGACAGTTTTAGAGTCCAGCAAGGGATAGTTTAGTTACAATAAACGTAATCCTCACCATCGTCGCTGATTATTTTCATAATCAGAAAACCAAAAACAAGACCAGAAGCAGTGGGCAGTGGCATTGACTAGATGTCAGGAATTTGAGAGGAGATGAAGGTCTAACCAAATCTTGGTGATGAATTCTATTTGAGTTTCTGAAGTTGAATCAGAGACCATGATCAGGACCATGGCACCATCTCTCACAGCATCAATGTCTTTCAGGGTCTTTGGTAGGGAGGGCAGCTGCCTTCTGCGGAACATTGCCTCTGTTCTAAGACCTTAACCCATGTGATCTAATCAATGTTAGTGTCGACACTATGAAGTCACCCTTAGGAAGCTTGCCTTGTCTTGGGTCAGATTTTAAAAGTGGCTGAGTTCAATTTCTAGCCCAACTCATTCTGGTTCCCAAGGGGCTTTTTCCTTCTTTATATCCGCAGTCTCTTTATCCACTGATCACATTGTCTGGCATTATCTGGCAACACCCTGGTGAACCAGTTGGCTGAACCTTACTGCTTCCTGACTTCTTAGCTTGCTGAATTGCTATGAACCAAAACTGAGACTAAAAGTGAGTGAAATGAGGAAGGGGGAATCAGAATTTGCATTATCAGTATGGTGGTTCTCGTTGACATTGCTGAAATCCCCATGACGTGAGGGGCAGAGGCGGCTGTGCCTAATTACTTTTTATTTGTATCAGTGAATAAGTGCTTCTCTTTCTAGAAGCCCCCATTAAAAGCCAGTAAAGAAGCATCAGTAGGGACAGGGATCCCAGACACTCTTCACTTCCCATCCCCCATACGCATTGAGTGCTTCCTAAGTGACACACAGCATGTGACATTCTTCTCTCAATTCTCTAGGTGACAAGGCAGTTATGTCACTGGCAGGGTCATGACCAGGGCAGAATCATACATGGATCTCCTAAACCCTCTCCACTTGGGTTGGCAGCCTCTTTTTCACTGCTGTGATGGAAGCAGATGAATAAATAGGAGCTAGAAACCATGAACCATCTAAGAAGCTGTTATGACTTAATAATGACGGAACCATTTCTCAGATGAAGAGAATGAGGCATAAGAGTTAAAAGTTAATGTATTAAAGATCACATCTCAATCTGGATCTTTATAGAAGTATATGTATACTTCTGGGTAATTGTTTGCACATTCCTCTCCTCCATATGCTGTGGACAATTGGCAGAAAAGGTCTGGCTTCCAACTCCGTATCCCAGTGCTTCATAGTGTTGGCACACATAGGCTGACCAGGAGCTCATGGCTACACATGCTGCTGAATGAGAGGCTATTGTTTGTCAGGCATTTTCCTGGTCTTGGCATTTGAGTCATGATGTTAATCACTTTTATCTAGTTTCACCTCCAATTTCGTGTTGCATTTGTTGTGAATTTTAATCTTCTCTTCCTTGTGAAGAACACAGTTTTATTATCACCATTTTTGCAAATGTGGTAACTAGGAACCTAAGAGTTTAAAACCTGCCTTGGTTCATGAGGCTGCTACGTGGTAGACGAGGACTTGAACTCCACATTTCTGATTCTGAATCTTAAATGGATGTGCACAGCTACCGAGATGAATAGGACCCCATCTGTACCTTCAGGAAGGTTCTAGTTTCAGAGTAGTGATCTCAGAAAATAAACAGAGGGATGTGCACTCCACTCCTTTATTGCTTGGGGTCTTCTCGTGAGCTCCAGTCCATGGGTTTGCGTTTCAGAATGGGAACAATGTCCTCCTTGGGGGAGGAAAAGCAAATAGACAGGCCTGAGAAATGGTTCCATCATCGTTAATGTCATGACTGCTTCTTTGATAGTCCATGGTTTCTAGCTTGTTTCTTCATCTCTTTCTATCAGTGTACTACAAAAGAGTCTGCCAACCCCAACCAGAGAGGATTCAGGAGATCTGTGTATGGTATTCTGTCCTGGCCATGACCCCACCAGGGAGCAGGCAGGAATTAAGTGATGAAAAACGCTGGTATGAAATATTGCCATAATTGCTTTCTGGAAAATGACAAACTTAATTCCCAGTAAAATGTCATTAGAATTTTCCAGGCCCTCTGATGGGGAAGATAAAATGCCCTTCCTAGAAATTTCTCGTGCTCTGTGGTTTCTACGAGATGAGGAAGACTCTGTAGAGAAAGATAATGTGGTGATATGATTTGGGAATCTATGCTCGTTTCCCTGTTTCATCAAAGGTACATGGGACTCTTCTTAAATGGATGAAAAATTGCAAAGTCCAGGCTGACATACATTTTAAAAATGTCTATGACCATAACAAATGGTCCTAGAGTCACTCAGCCTGAGTCCCATCCTGTCACTTAACAGCTAGACATCGTTGAGTACCTTACTTAAGGTACAAAGCTCTGATTCTGTTGTCTGTAAAAACGAGGCTAATGCTAGAATTTTCCTCTTAGCTCTGTCAGGGCCTTTTTATAAGTTATTCCAGGTTAAACACTTAGCCTTGTGCCTGGCACAATAAATGTTGGCAATGATTTTAACACTTTGACTGTTTCTCTTCTTCTCTAAGCAGGTATGTGGTGACTGAGCTGCTTTACTTCAATGACCCTCTCTTCTGTGTCATCACTTCCTTTCTAAATTCATTGAATTATTCCAAGTAGAGAAGGTCCTCACATGGTGGTTTTGTGGATCCACAAAGCCCTACAATGGTTCCAGAGTCATGTATAGTGCTGGATAAATGTCTACGGCCCTGAACTTTGTGGGGAGAGGATTGATGAGTTGAGCCAATAGGTGTTGAAGTGTACAGCAAGAAGACTCAACTCCCTTCTTGTGATAATTGAAATAATTTCAATTCATTTCGATCTTGGTCGGACAGAAACATGTTTTCAGTAGTGAGCAAATCTTGAGGGAATCCATTGACCTGAACAGCCATATAATGCATGAAGTTAATGGACAAAAAATGATATTCGTCTTCAGTTTATAATAGCATTTTCTTCTGTAGCACCTAAACTCAGGGGTGGTGAGGGATACTATTGATGCAGCCACTGTGCCACCAGCAGATGCATGACCTTTGTTGTATCTAACTATAATTGGATCTATGGTGAAATAAAATAAAAACCAACACAAGTTTTGACACTAAGATAATAAATTATAAATTATGGAAGTCTACGCCACCAAGGATCTTGTAAACAACAGGCTGGTCTCTTAGCAACAGACCAACGAGAGCAGGTTGTTGATCAGAATGGAGCAGACAGAATTGTTTTGCAGTGATTACTACCAAAGACCAAGAACTACATTTCAATACCTGCCCGAGGCCCCATCTCAGCCCAGCCCTTCTTTGTCTAGTGCCAATGCCCCTTCCCCACTGACCCAGGTGACCAGACCCCATGGAGGGGACAAAAGAGATGTGGACTGAAAGATAGAGGTGGGCTGAGGATACTCTGTGGGCCCATGAAGGAATTAGAGAGGAGGTAGGAGAAATAAACACATTCTCATTTGATATTGTTTGAAATTAGGACTCTAAACAGGGGACTCCTTTTCTCCCCTGCCCCCAATTCCCTTTGGTTTTAAAAATCTCACTGAGGGTGGTTGTCATGAAGGAATTTAGACAAGACTTTGACAAGGTGCCAAAATGGTTTATTTTTAAATGTTGTTCCCGAAAGCACCGGAATATTAATTTGGAGCAAATGTTACTTGGAAGAGTGAAGGGGTTGTGGTCACACAAACTTGGAAGGAAGGGTGATGGGGATTAAGGTGTTTGTAACGTGGAATTAACAAAGGCAGGTGGACTGAAGGGCTCAGTTACCAGGAAGCTTTTTTTTAAACAAATACATGTGTAAGAGAGTGTGAGGGTGTGTGTGTCAGTGTTTCTCAACTGCAGGGCATTTTCAGAGTTGGGGTGCAGAGGGAGATTTTCTTTAATTAATTAGATGTTTACCTCCAGCATCATCCCTCAGTGGTTTAGACAATCATCTGCCCACATGTTAGGAGTGAGATTTGAGAAAGCCTCTTGGAGTGAAATTTTCCTGGAAATATCCTGATTTTTAGCGGCATATGCCCTCTCCCTCTTTCTGTGATAGAAACAGCCAGTTCTGCATTATTCCAAACCACAAAGCAAGAGACATGACATCCCAACTTAGGATATGAAGGAAATATCAGCCCCTTAATTGCACAGGGGCCACACAGCCTGCATCTCCCTCTGTTGCCCTGACTGCATCTATTTTATCATTTCATAATAAAAGTGGCCGGCTGAATTATGACTCCTTGTGATTTATTTGGCATGTCATTTTAAACTTTTCATATGTATAAATTTGCCATTTAAAAGGAAAGAGCAAATTCATTGCTATTCCCCAAGGCCTCATTTTTGGGGGGTTCCTCTCATATCATGAACAGAGGCTTTGTGACTTCCGAAGTGACTAGCTTCTATCCAGAGGTTTTGGAATATATCTGTGCTCAGAAGCAGTCTGCTGGGATGAAATTCTATCTGGAATAGTGCCCTGGCCCCATCGGAGAGAGGTTCTGGATTTGTAAAGCACCTGTTAAGGACCCCTGGGTATGAATCCCCCACAAACACGTCTCCGGCACCCACAGCTGTGCTGCAGTGAAAGTCCCATTGCTCCATTCCACAGATGAAGTTGCAGAGGCCCGGCAATGCCAACCGACTTCCCCAAGCTTAATGCCAGAGCCCACTTCCACTCTAGGATGAAGTGGCTTCAACGTCCACACTTTCCCCACCACAGCGGCCTGCCCTGGGGAAAGTCACGCCCAAGAGGGCTCCAGGGCTGTCTTGCTGCTGCTGCCTCTTCTTCTTTTAATTACACACACAAAAAAACAAAAAACAACAACAACAAAAAACACAAAACTGCATCATCATGAAAAACCAACCATACACAAGACATAAAGTTAAAAGGCAAAGTCCCTCGTCATCCCCTCTCTCGGCCCCTCAAGTATGTTAGAAGATCTTTTTAGAGTTGAATTTTCACTCTGCAGGAGAGCGTTTCTGTACACAAATAATACGACCCTTTCTTCCTCTTTAATTTGTTTGTAGCTGGTACATTTCGAAAAAAAGTGACCCATGTCTTTGATGTTTTTTATTTTCCTTTATTTTTGTCAACATATTGCGGAGAATGCTGAGTTCTTTGAATTGTTTTTCCCCTTTTCTCTCTGACAGCAAATCACCAAGATGTACCTTTCCAGAGCCTAACATCCATTAATTCACCAAAGTTCCAGGCTGGAGTTACATTGTAGAACGTAAGCAGTTCTAGTCAGTTCTGATCTTGGCAATGTGAATTCTCCCCTTTCCTCAGGGAGACTCAGAAACCTGCATTTTCACAAGATTCCCCAAGTGACATGTGTGCACGACAGGGTTTGAGAAACCCTGTGCTGGACTCAGCTGCTTCGGAGGGAAGACACAGAACAATTGCCAAGCTATCAAGGAAAGCTCAGACTGACAGCAGAGAACTCAGTAGAAATGCACCATCCAACTGCTGTCAGCTCAGGCCCTAGCTACTGCAAGAGAGTGGAGAACTGTTTCTCCTCTGGACAGGCCTGATTTCAACCAAATGAAAGCAGAACTATGGGGACAATTTCCCACTCAGTAGCTTGGAGCCCTACCTGGCCACCAAATTGGCCTAGCTGGTCCTACCTGCATTTGGTAAGAGCTGGGGATTGGGCCCAGGCAGAGAGCAAGACAGAGCTGGCTTCCTCTCCAGTTTCCTCAGGGGTGGCTGGGTCCCATGTCCTGCCCCGGCCTCGCCCTGTGCAAGCTCAGTGCAGTGCAGCCCCTCCGGCTCTCGCCCCACAATGCCGTGCGCAGGCTGGCAGCAGTTCAGCTGAGGACTAAATGCTTGGCTCAAGTTCAACACGGCTGCCAAGATTTGGCAACCAGAGAGTTGCAGGGAAGCAGCAGGCTGCTAAACCCTTTCACATTTTTAATTAGATCCACACACCCATGTCTTTGAGCTATCATAAATATACAGATGACATAGAGAGTATTATTCGGGGTTAAAAAAAAAAAAAGGAAGCAAACTCTACTAAGGTACAGCTTACCTTATTGAAATAATTTCCCTATCACTAGTTTGAGGGCTGAGGAGGAAGAAGAGAGGGTAGTGATATTTGCTTAAGTGGAACCATGTCTGACAAGGGAATCTACCTTGGATCTGGAAAACACAGGTCTCAGCTGCCTTGCCGTCATCCTGGGCTTCGAGAATATCACCAGAAGAGGGCATTCTTGGTGCCGGCTAAGCCCTATGCTGCCCTGAGCTCGCAGGGAGCAGAGCTGGAGGAGTCATCCCTCAGGCCACTCCCATCTCCCTTTCTTGGAGATAGCTCTGCCACGGAGCAGCGAGGTTCTCTCCTTCACCCTAAATGCAGCAACTTTTATGTTCCATGTTGCTTTACTATTTTCCCCGTTGTATTTCCTTCTCTAGTTTGTTTTTGGGTGTCTCCCCTGGAAAACAATTGCCGACGCTTCTGAATGTTTCTAAGTCCTGTGCCACAATATGCTCTGCTTCTTTCCCCATCAGCCAGAACCAGCTCCTGGGCAATTCTCCCACCGGGGAGGAAAGACGATTCAAATCTTGATTCAAATAATCCCAGGCTTCGCTCTGGTTTCACTATGTGGCTTTGGACCTAGGATTTCAAAGCCATCACATTGGTTCCTTCATCTGAAAGATCCCAAAGCAGTTCTGGCCTCATACAGTGACTCTGAGGTTTATTTCATACGTACAAGGCTCATAACACAGTCAGCACCCAACACCTAATGTTTATTATTACTATTGGGAATACAAATGATAGAACATGTGCCTATTGGACAGGCAGCTAACAAACAATGCCACCAAAACAACAGCGTTAGTTTTTAGTATTCTTCCCTGACCTGCTTCTCCTCTTGTTTGTGACAAAGACCACCCATGCTTCTCACACAGCTCACCCTAGTCTGATCAACTTGCCGTAAGATGAGAGTGAGCCCACGCATTGGTGTACATGCCCTTAATTTTAAAGACATGTTAAAAAGGAAATGAAACACTTGAAATGCAGGAAAGAAGTGTCTCTGGTTGTCCCATCTGAGAGCACAAAGTTTATAAATAGAACCATCACAAGCAACAAACACGAGCTGTGCTAAGACATCAAACACACACACACACACACACACACACACACACACACACACATTTGTGTCCTTGGCTTTGGTGAACTCTTTGTACACCCTCCAGTAGCCCCTGCAGAAAACTAGAGCTTGTCATGGACACTTTGTCAGCATTTGGTCTTTTCCCCATTCTTCCTTCATTTATTTTATTTTTTCACATATGACTTGAAAATAGAGCCTGTTTTACTGTGGCAAAATTCCCTCTGTACTTGACCTGCAAACCGGACAGTCAGGCTAACTGGGATGACCCGGGCCAATGAAATGGACTGGAGACAATTCTACCCCCAATGTGTATCTTCCAGCAAATGGAGAGGCTGAGGACAAACAGAGGTTGGCGGGCCTTGGCATCCTCATCTTTTCCTGTAGTTCCTTTTGCTCCCCAACACCTCACTTTCTCCCCTCCAACCCCCAGGTACAGGGAATTGACTTTCACTAGGAGAAGAAAGGATACAAGCTTCTTATGCATGTGGGCATGCGCACACACACACACACACACACACACACATTTGTGCTCACAGATACTGAAACAGGACCCTTACACCAGGACTGTTCCACCCAGAATAGAGAGAGCAGTGATGGCTCCCACAGCCATGAAGTCCCAGGCTGAGTCCCACCTACCTCACTGGTCCTTATCAGACTCTGACGACGGGGAGCACACTGCTGCTCATTATTAGTTATGTATACCAGAGGAAGCAGCAAGTTTCTATGAGAGTAAAGTAGGTATGATCCATGTCATGCTCTCTTAGAGCAAAAAGGGTCATGCTGAAGCCAGTCCCATTCTCTGAGCCATCGTGGGCTGCCCCTACGTGGCCTCCCCATAGACACATTGAAGGAAATGGGCCCTGCAACTCCCTGACCCTTCCTGCGTTTTATGGAAGGTGAAGGAGGTGGGCTGGGAATGAATACATGCACTTTATATATTTAAGGACCATTCCCTGATAGTGCTCTGACACTTTCTGGGAAATTTTATTAACTCAGGACTGACACGTATTAGTCTGCTCGAGCTGCTATAGCAAAATACCACAGACTGAGTGACTTAAATCCCAGAAATGTATTTTCTCAGTGTTCTGGAGGCTGGAAAGTCCAAGATCATTTCTGGCTTGCTTGGTTTCTGGTGAGGGCTCACCTCCTGGCTTGTAGACAGCCACATGGCCCTCCCTTGGTGTGTGTGCCTGAGAAGATAGCATTCTGGTGTCTCTTATAAAGATACTCATTCTATCATACCAGCATGTACTTTTATGACCTCAGTCAGTCTTACTTCCTTACAGCACTCATCTCCAAATATAGCCATACTGGGGTTAGAGCTTCAGTGTATACAGTTGAAGGGATAGAAATTTCAATCCATAATGAAAGCACTTTTGTATTTTTGGAAGAAGATGGAGTCAGATGGAAATTCTACTCACTCTGCCACCCAGTAGCTATGTGGCCTTGTATAAATCTCTTAACCACTCTGAGTGTTATTTTCCACATTTGAAAAATGGGGGTTAAAAATGCTTTCCCCAGTGTGTGACTGTGAATAATAGGTTAGGTAATGTACACACAGTACCTTGCCAGGAGAGGCACTCAAAAAATGCAACAGCCATAGTGGTGGTTGATACCATTATTTATTATTTGTTAACACCACCCAGACAGTGTTGCCTAAAACGCTGGCTTAGAGCTTTGCATCCCAAATATTCTCTGTACTGCTGTTTGCATCTCTTTATCACCAATGCCGACATGAGTCAATGAAGCTCACAGGGAGTGTGACCATATGCAATAGTACCTTCCATGGGGTCCAGAGGAAACAGACATGCTCACTTCCAGAGAAGTGACTATAAATATTCATATCACTTCATTTTTAGGGGATTTTGCATTAGTTGTTGATACCATTATGCATTTAACACAGTCATGACAATCAGGCTTGAAACTTTCGGTTAAAGCAAAAGTCATGCAGGAAAAAATAAACAGCTACATTCATTACACTTGGGGAGCCTAAAGTTGAGGGAGCCAAGGATTGGAATTAGGCAATTCCAAAGGCCATACCCTGAGCTTCACAATCCTGCCTGAGTCAGCAACTGCAACAATAATGCTACGTAACAAATCATCCCGGCTCAGATGTGTGAAACACTAAGTATTTCTTCTTATGCTCATTGGTCTCTAGGTTTACTGTGATTCTGTTGAGCTAGACTTGGCTCAGCTGACTGGCTCTGCTGCAGGTTGCGTGTCTCCTGGGTGTGGTTTTAAGCTATAGATTGGGTTCTCAACCACTCAATATGTGTTTGTTTTGGGCTCTCAGCTTAAGGTGTGGCAGTACCTCAGGCACATTATAGTCTAAATGCAGAGAAGAGCAAACATATCTAAGGTCTCCATCATGTCCACATGCATGCCAATGGTTAGGTCAAGCCACATGGCCAAGCCCAATCTCAGGAAGTGGGGAAGGAAACTCTGCACAATATTATTGGGGAAGATGGGAGTGAAGTATAGCTGAAAATTAACACAAAACAATTGAATACCCTGCACACAAAAGCATATGGAAAACTAGAATAGCAGCAATCACCTTACCTTGTTTATCAGCAGAATGCTAATTCACTTTAAGGCATCTCTGGTAGTTGACAGCCAGCATCCATTCTGACTGGTTAAGTTTCCATTTTGCTTGACCAGTAACCTTAATGGCTTTAAAATATCTTGACTATCACCCTGGATTGTCAGTTTCTACAATGATATCAGCAAATGCCAACTTCCTAGGGCCTGCAACAGCAGCACCAATGAACTTCCCCTCAGAACCCTCAAAATTCTCAGGACAGGGTCCTAGCACTGCTGGAATTGGGATGTGGATACAAGTTTCAGGGTGAAGGAGATAGGAGTTTAAATGACATCTCTGATGCTTCCCAAAAGTGTGACCCTGGGCAACGACATGACCTCCTGAATCCCAGGTCTTTAGTGGGGATGCTTGTGACGCTGCTGTGAAAAGTAAACTACTGGGTGTGGAAATTAGCCAACACAGGGCCTGTAATTTACAGCATGCACCACTAAATGATTACTCTCTTCTCGTTTTACTATTAGCTTGAATCTTATAGAATCGTCAGAAATAATCAAGGGTTGGCAATTTCATACAGTTCGACCTACAGATAATAAAACCCATATGGGAAAATATAATATTTTCTTTAACTGTATTCTTTGCAGTCCTGGATCATTCCTCATCTGTGGAAATGAAAGCCAAGGATGGGAAATACCCAATGAAAATATGGCCAAATGTCAAATGTTGTAGCAGAACAGAAACCCTCTGTGTTATTAGTATCACTCCAGTGATGAAGATGGAATGGTGGGGTTGTAAGGAGGTACAGACAGATGGAGTATAGACAAGTGAATCTATTGTTGATCTGCTTGCCTTCCACCAAGGTAGAAAGTGTCAAGTAAGAGCAATGGTATAAGGAAAGGTAGGTGTTCTGCAGAGGTGCAAGGGGCTGGGAGGCCACAGGAGAAAATCTGTGCCCATTTTATGGTGTGCAGAGAAGATCGTGTAATTTGGAATTAAGCACATATGGGAGTTTTAATATCAGCTCTTCCAAAAACACGTATAAAATATTGGGCCAGTCACTAATTTCTCTGAACTTTTCACCTGTGAAAATGACATAGTTCTCACAGAAACACTGCAAGCCTCATAGCAATGGTGTAGCTATCAATATCTAACAGAGAGCTTGTTTTCAGTGGCGGGGTGGAGCGGGTGCTCAGCCATCTTGATGACCCATCGCTGTCCCATTTTTTTTTTCTCCAGGCTGGTCCTGAAGTTGGGGCTAAATGAATGCAGAGCAACAGAATTCTAGGGTACTTAGGCTTTCTTAGTGCATACTTTAAAACTGCACCAAAGGGATTTGCCAAGAAACTAGCTGGCATTTCCAGAGCAAGCTATTTTCATTTCCCCTACTGGTGCTATAGCAGCCAGAAACTTTGCTACAGCCCTGCCCTCTGGACACCATCTAAAAGCATAAGCAAGCTGTAGACATGGGCAGTGACTAGGTATCCAAGGAAGACGATCATATATACAATGAATGAAAATTAACTTGTCTTACCCCTTCTAGGAGAAGGGATAAAACACGAGAAAAGCAGGGGGAAAGGAAAAATAAATGACAAGGAAAAAGCCCTAAACAAACGTCAGGATTAAAAATAGATCCTCTCTAACATTGGTAGAAGGCAATAAGATTATCAGTTGTCTTCACCTTTAGCCAGAATAAAGTGTTTAACAAACAACATTTATAGTTTCTACTCTGTGCCAAGCACTAAACCAGCCACAGGAGCCAACATTGAAACAAGCAAGATGCCTGCATCCCGAAGCCTCACTGTTTTTGCCCAAACAGAGGGGAAGGAAGATGGATTCTATAGGGGTCCTGTTTCCATCTGTGGAATGAGAGTAAAGAATGGGAAATACCCAATGGAAATACAGCAAAAGCATCCTGCCATTGAGACACCTGTTAAATGAACAGCAGTAACACCACGTTCTTTATGCTTCTTCTTCATGCTTAACATTGCCCTAGAAAATGCAGGGAGTAGGAACAAAATACAAAGTCTTGCTGCTCCTCTCCAGAATTTAGACTGTAGTTCAAAAGACTGGATTACCACATGTGCAGAAATTACAAAGAAGATTAAAAAATATTGATTTATTTATTTTCATTTTAAACAGGGTTCATCTCCTTGGACTTCTTTTGGGAAGGGGTTTAAGAAACTCACATGCAATACATTTAAACAGTGAATGGGCAGGAATAGAAGTTCAATATCATAAAAAGAAGAGCACACAGCATCAGCTAACCACCAGGTTTTTCATACTTACTCTGTCTGAGCCCCAATTTGCTTTTGAGCTCCCTGGCAGCCAAAGCAAAGGAAAAATGTGGTCAATTGCAAATGTTTGCCTTTATTTTTGTTTTGTTTTTAAGAAAGAGGACACAAAACAAATCCTCTGGAAGATCTAGGTAGCATCATGGACAAAGTCCAAAACACTTGGTTTTAGAATATACGCATACCTAATTTCATAGAATTGTTTTTCATAATGACTTGAGATAAAACTCCAAGATATAACAAAACATTACTTCCAAGGAGGTGATTTGGCAACGGGCTACATAAAATGGTCCAAGTCTATAGCTTTCCAGGTATCTAACAAGATAAAAGACCTTAACTCAACATAATAACTGATATAAGCAGATAAATAGTATGTGCTTCCCACAGTCTTCTTTATCATTTCTCTAAAGATGGGTTTTGGTAAAAACTGGAAAGTGGATGATCTGAGATTATGCTTTCTTGTGGGAACCTAGATAAATGGTAAGCTGTGTTGCTAACTGTTGGAAAATCTACACAATTTGGAAAACAGACAAGTGGATGGTATGTATAAAAGAATATTCTAGACAAATTGACTGGGCAATGAATTCATTAGTGAATCCAATGGCTACGTATAGATCACCATCTTAGCCACTTCAATATCTAAGGCATAGCCTTAGTGGTATTCAGTAGGTGCTCAGCAAATGCTTTTTGAAGTGAATTCTTAGGAAATGAGAAGCTTAGGTGGCAAAACCCTGAAGGGCTTCACCAGTCTTTGTAGATGCCTGGTGACTGTCAGCATTTCCAGCAACATCTTTGCCATTTTTGGCCTTTGTAAGCCAGAACGGGTGGTGACCCCAGGATTTGCCAAGGCTGGCTAGACCCCAAAGGATTCTGCAAAAAGTCCTACTATATCCTGTCAAAGAAACCAAATGTTCATGTCCTTGGGGCAGTTACTGTCTTTGGGACATCAAGTTTGATTCTACAATTTATGTCTACTTTCCTCAGGTTCTGTCTGACACAAGCTCTTTTGTCAGGCTCACTGCCCACTGCATACCCCCTGGGTCTTGCTTTTAACCTTTTTTGTGAGTCTGTGTGCCCTTGATGACCAGTTCTCCTATTATCCCACCTCAAGGGGATGATTCACTCTCTAAGGAACAGTATATGTCTGTGCTGTACCCCATCATCCTTTCCCTTTCCTGTTCAGAGATCAGCATGAATTTCTTGGACCACTGAAACACAACCCTTCTTCCATCTTCCAGGTGGTTACTCAAGCCCTGCTGTCAACATTCAAAACCAACCATGGAACACCTACATGATGAGCATGCAATTGACTATAGGACCAACATCCTCTGTGATCTGCTCCACTGATCACTCCTGGCTTCTCCCTCTATCTTTCAGCAACTGGTATTTGCTGTGTATTATTATTTTGGAGTTTGAATTCATGTATAACAGTTCACCTCCCTGAAGATGTCTTTGTTTTTGTTCTTGTTTTTTGTTTTTTTAAGACAGGGTCTCACTCTGTTGCCCAGGCTGAAGTACAGTGGCACACAATCTCAGCTCACTGCAACCTCCACCTCCTGGGTTCAAGCAATTCTCCTGTCTCAGCTTGCCAAGTAGCTTGGACTACAGGCACCCGCCACCACACCTGACTAATTTTTGTATTTTTAGTAGAGATGGGGTTTCACCGTATTGGTCAAGCTGGTCTTGAACTCCTGACCTCAGGTGATCCATCTGCCTTGGCCTCCCATTTTTCTGGCCATTTATCTAAAACAGCAGGCCACAATCTGCCCCATCACATTCTTTAGTTTTCTCCTCTACAGTTATTTGTGCCTGAAATTATGCTAATTGTTGGCTATCTTCTTTACCAGGATATGAACTCCCAGAGGTCAGGAACTTCACAGTGCCCCCAGAGAGTGGGACCAGGCCTGGCACACTGTGACCTCCAATGAATGAATGCAGAAATGTAGGAATAAATGAATACCTCCCCACATAGACTACGCTGTATTTTGTCTTTTTATCTTTGTGTTTTGTTGTTATTGGTTCCTTGCTTTGCATTTGTTCAAATCATTACCCTTTGCCCCCCCCCGCAAAAAAAACAAAAAAACTCCTTCTTCTATGTCTCCCTCATTTTAAACTTTGGGTTAGATACCAGGTGCTGCCTTATTCAGAAGGTCTCCTAACCACCTCTTCAGCTGTCCCTTCTCTGAGAGTCCACAGCACCCTGTGTTTGTTTATTTATTGGCATACTTGCTCCTCGGGACTGTAATTGTGTCACAATTCCCCTTAGGAGACCTTCATTCCTTGAGGTCCTTGACTAGAGCTCACTCATCTTCATGGTCCTTGTGTAGGGAACAGTGCTCCCTGTGCTAGCTTATCAGATTTTCCATAGCTTATGTTGTTAATACTCTATCCCTCTCATGTTAATGTATTAGACACCATCTCTTCAAACCATCATCAGACGTGCTGAAACTGAGGCCTGGGGAGGGGTGTGGCTTGCCCAGAGTCACAGTTCTCTGCGCTGGTGGCTGTGCCCTGGATCCCAGACCATTGGCCTCCAGTCAAATAGTCACCTTCATGCCATATGACCCTCTACTGGATCCCTGATAATTTTGGCGATTAAATTTGATCTTCCCATCAGGGCAGTAAGCTTCCTGAGGACAGAGGGTGTCTTCCACCTTCCTTGCATGCATACAGGGAATGGAGCTGTGCTTTAACCATAATAAGCAGTTAATAAATATATGTGGGCCAAATTATTAACTTGATAACTGCTAGAGAGTTTTCTGCTTGGATGCATAAACATAAACATACACAAGGGCATACATTTAGCCATTTTCTTGTCATTTTGATCTTATATGTGTTGCATATGTGTTTCTACCAGCTATATTGACCTCCTCATAGAAGGAGAAAAGATAATAATCAATCAATTGCTCAATTAGTCAATCATGTTTTTATCATTTACTATCCTTTACAGTAGAAAATTTTGCTGGGTTGTTTGTTCTGTTTTTATTTTTTCAGTTTAGCAAAATGCATGGTTTATTACCTCTCTTTCACAATTAAGAAACAAAGAGCCCTGAAATCTTGCTCCAAAGACATGGCCAATTAGGGACAACTAGGGAAGTGCATGAGAAATGGGTTCCTTGTATGGATGCCAACAAACAGTGTTGGATTCTATATTTTGAAGCTGGAATAAGATTCAGAATAATTTTGGCCAGACATAAACAACTTTTTCCTTTTTTTTTTTTTTTGTAATGGGGCAGATAGTAAGTATTTCAGCCTTTGTGGGCCTTAAACAGTCTTCATCATAACTACTAAATCTTATTGCTGTAGAGCACCAATAGTCGTAGACAATACGCAAATGAATGACCATGCCTGTGTTCCAATAAAACTTAATTTATGGACAATGAAATTTGAATTTCATATAGTTTCTGCCATGTGTCATGAAATATTATTCTTCCTTTGCTTTTTTTTTTAAAGTTTATTCTTAGCTCAGGGGCGATACAAAAACAGGAGATGGCTGAATTTGCCATGCAGGCTGCAGTTTGCAGAGGCCTGATCTAAGAGCACCTTTTTTTCACCTTTAAACAGCAGGAAAAATGGAAGAGGAAATTCAGATGGTAAAATCATGGCCATGCTCCATCAACAGCCCACATCTTTTGGTCTTCCAGGTTTCTGTCCAGTGCACGGGACCTTCTTCAGCTCTCTCTATGTCCCCACTGTAAATAGCTGGGCATCTAGTAAATAGAAACAAATTTCTGGATTAACTAATGACAAAAACACCTTTGTAAGCCAGGGCAAGCAACTGCCAGATTGTTCTTTGAGGCACGCAAGACTCCAAGAGGATTCTGGGCACACACCTTTCACATCTAATCAACAGACCAAATGGAACGCCTCCTTCTTTTTCCATCTGCGAGACCCCCCACACTAGAAGAGTAGTAGAACTCAAGCCAGAGCCCCAAGGATCTGATTGGCAGATGTCTCTAATCCACAAAGTTCTTTTAACTGATGCAGCAAATGACTTTGAGTTCAAATAGAAAAAGAACGTGGGCCTTCAAGTACATCATCACTTGCTCTCTGAATAAAGTCACTTGAAAGGGTATATCCAGCTGGTGGGGACTCAGGTGAGGCACCCTTCAAAGAAGCAGGCTATAGGGGTAAAAAAGACTCCAGAGCCAAAATCAGTACATTTTAATATAATATCTTAAAAATTAAAATTAATGAACATCTAGATAAAGAATCAAAATTTTAAATAAGGTCAAGATGGAGTCCTGTTCATGCTTGTCTCACTTCCCTGGCTTCATGATAATGTTCCCTATAGTTCCTGCCTTTATTGATAGATTTTGTTTTTTTAGCATAGTTTTTTTTTTTTTTTTTGGCAATCATTTTGAATTTTGGAAATTCTGAATTGTTCAGAAAATACTGTACAGAATGTAAAGGAGGCAAAAGGAGACTTCCACAGTTTTATCTTTAAAGAAGACACCAAAAGTACACTTATTTGCCACAACACAAAGAATCCAATTATAGCCATGAGCATTCATATCTGTTTTGCTGTCATCCCGAGTTATTCAGCATTTTGTAGGGAAAATACACTGAATGTATTCACTTGAATGTAGTGCCAGGCTAGTTGTTTCTCTAAATTATAAAATGTTTGACTGTTACCATTTATTTCATGAAGACTCAGCACTTACATCTGTCCAGTGCCTCGGAGTAATTCACGCTGAGAAAAAAGCCAATGCTACACTAAGCGGAGTGGTCAAAAACTCTGTGAGAAGTCTCAGTACTCTGTCTGGTAAGGTGCTGAATCCTCCCTGGCATGGGCACTGAGGCTAGAATGCAGGAATTGATGATTTTTCACCAACAGCAATACTTATTACCTATTCCACAAAAATAGAGCTTCTTGAAATATTATAGAACAAATTTGTCCTTAGAATATTCAAAATTTACACCCAAAAATAGCACTGATGCTTTCTTCCCATTCTACTAATAGAAATATCATTTATCTCTCAGAATGCCCCACACAAGTGACTAGAAGTAGAGAAACTCCTAAAGATTTTCATTCTGATCTTGACTCCTAAGAGTCATCAAGCATGAGTCCTTGAGGCTACCTATGTCCTTCTCCCTCTGGAAGAATATCTCTGCCATTACTGATCCCTTAGCCTGAACCAAGTAAGACATCTGAAATAACAAGCCGATCTTCTTTCCAGATCAATCATTGACAGCCATAAGCATCTCTTTGATGTTTGTAGACAGAAGAAGATGGAAGAAGGCATAATTAGTTGGTGTTTTAATGTGTGTGGTATTTTCCACTTTTTCTAATTCCTTTTTTAGCTAAGGTTCAAATTGTACAGTCAAAGAAGGCATTGGTAGAAGGAGTGATTATATGTTTCAGAGGTCAGAAGCTTGATCTTTTACTGTGAAAGTGCCTGAAGGTGAAATTGAGCCAAGTTCAAAGGGAAGTCTAATTGGCATCTTTGAGAAATGATGCTCTTGAAATATTGAGTTGCTGCCTTAGGGTGTCCAGAGTGGCCCTCAAGAGATAGTCTTTAAAATGCCACTGGATAGCATCACCCTCTTGCGACAAGTTGGCTTCTAGAGCCCAGATCATTTATTCATTCAACAACAAATATTTATTAAGCATTGGCTGTGTGTCACACACACTGTTTTTCCATGGGAGCTGTGTTTAAAACCCTTTATTCGAGGGATCAGTTCTGGAAAAAGCCATTTGTCCTTCCTGCCATGGCCATACCATCCAAAGAATCTGTCTTTGCTGGAACAGTGGCAGAGCAGTTATATAATTCATTATCAAAGCCCACCATCTAATGGAATCTTCGCTTTATGCTACTCCACTGAGCTTCACTAAATGTTTTCCCCACCCCTACAAATGCCCAGATGTCCCTTTCCCCCATCTTCTCTCCATTGCTTATGTTACTATGGTAAACTTTCTGCCCTGCTGTACCCTTATGAGGGCTAGTTACAGTTCAGACCAGATTCCCAGAACAGGGTATAGGATGTTTATTTCTTCTTCCCTTGGAAAAGTCTTAAAAGCATACCAAAGAAAGCCACTAAATGCTAAGACTTACATTTCTCATTGTAATTCCAACATTTTTCCCTCTTTATGTAGGTGCTCAGAGATCTGGAGAAAAAAATTAATTAGGCTTTATCTATTTGACTAATAAAGGTGAAGAGGTTTGGCTACAAGATGTAAAGGGCCTTGTGAGTCTGTAGAATTCAGCCCTCTGTCTCAGACGTACATACAAACTCCACTGAACAGGAAGGAAAGATGGTTAGTGAAACTGACTGTTACTGTTTTTGTTCTTTAAAACACCTCGAAAATTGAAAAATCTCTTGGGACATAGGGCCTATGAACTCTCTGTGAAGGCCTTTGTAAGATCTATTAAAGTCAACTTCCCCCATATGATAGCTAAATGGACAATTGATGACCAATATATGGAATTATTGTTGCTGCATTTTACCTGTTACTTGCTCCCGGTAACCACATCCAGGCTGGCCTCAGCATGGCTGACAAAATTAGCTTCCTGAAAAACAGGCCAGATCTGTTTCACCCTTTTTGCCAACCTCAGAAGTCTTCAGTAGATTTCGACTGCACATTAAATGAAGTATACAATAATTAACATGATATGAAAGACCCTCAGTCATCCGTCTGTACGCCTACAGAACAAAGACAGGTGGGCTTTGGAGCCTAGAAGACTGAAGTTCAAATTTTATTTCTGCAATTTGCTAATTGTTTTGCTTTAGGACTAAGCCTCAGTTTTCCCATCTCTACATAAAATGGCTGTTAGAACCTCTGTCTCCCAGTGCTATTGTGAGAATTAAATAAAGTGAGACTTGTAAAATACTGAGGATGATGCCTAGCACAAAGCAGACATTCAGTAAACTTTGTTACCTTAGATCTAAACTGCACTAAAAGTAATTCTCTTCTCTCTCAGCTCTCTCATCTCCAAACTGATTTCCTATCATGGTCTTCCTCTCATTGAGTACTCCATTTGCGATGTCTCTCTCTCCATTCCCAGGACATACTCTGCTAAATCAACTCTTCCCCCAAAAAACCCTGCTGTGCTACTCCCAGAAGTTTACCTGTTCCATTCCAACATTGCTCATTCTCTCAGTATCTGCTCTTAAAGAAAGTGATTTTCTTTTTAGGTATATATTTTTTCTTACATCTGGACTTGATTCCCATGATACTTTTTGAGAATCTAGGGTGGCACTTATAGCCTTTAGCCTATTTTTAAACATATAGTATACTCTACTAAATCGCAGGTTTGCAGAGGGTAAGAATGTGTCTTTTATATCTCTCTGTTTCCCCAAGGCACTGATAAATCTGTATCCATCATGATAAAGCAGTATGATGAGATCTTTTACTAGGTCATGCTGAAGTAACAAACAACCCTCAAATCTCAGGAGCTTACTACAACAAAGGTGTCTTGTTTGCTTGCATATATGTCAATCGTGGGTCAATGGCAGCTCTCCTCCTTGTGTCTCCTTTGTACTGAGATCAGGGCTGAAAACGTATAGCTCCTCTCTCACACTTGACCTTCCTGAGGCAGAGGGAAAGAAGTTAATGGCAGAATGGTGCAGTGGTTCTTAGATTCTTTGCTGGGAAGCGGCGTGTGTCATGTGATGTGGTTAAACTTGGTACCACTGGGGTAGGGGAAGCAGATGCTTTCATGGGATGTTGCACCATGTACCCCATGGCAACAGGCAGGGGTATAGCATCACCCAGAGAAGGGCGGCAAATATTTGAACACATTATTTCAGTTTACCACCCTTCTACATTAGGCTGTCAACAAATGCTATGAAAATCAAGTCAATTTACATCATTTTAAATAATCTTCTGAAACCCATAGTCTGATGGCAGTCAGGATATTGCTAAAGACATTATTTACTTAATCAGAAAGTGTGCCCTTTGTGAAGAACTACCAGTGTGATATCTCTTAGCTCTATGTATCAGAAGTAAGTGTTCTTTTATCCCCTACCTAGGAAACACTGTTCCTTATTTTATTGGCTGCTAGGAAGCTCCTGCCTAAAATGATGGCTCCCACTGGTGAATTACACAGGAATTTATGAAAGTTTTTCAGGATTGACATTATGCCTGACATCATTGTATTTCACTTCTACCCCTATTCACTCAGATGTAATTTTATCATCTGTATTTTTCATAAACTACTAAAAACACATGGATTATAAACAAATGAGCTTATCTTAGAGATACCCTTTGAGACTGTTTGAAGCTTGTCTGCCTACTGAACTTTATTGTATTCTTGCTTAATGCTTTAGCTCTGCCTTTAAGGAATAAATGAAAACACATGTGGAAGACAAATCACTCCTTGTCCTTCCAAATATGCCATGAACTGCCTGATCAAAGGGAAATGAGAAAAGCCACTTTTCAGACAGGGCCGCAGGGGTCCCTGAACCAAACCAATCTCTCTGGGGCCAGGAAGGACAGATCCCCAAATCTGCTCCGGTTCCTCAAGGCGCCTGCTGGACCTAGCACCTTTGCCCTCATCATCAATGAGAGGAAACATCTATGTAATCCTTTATGCTTGGTGGGACTGTGGGAAATAATATCTCAGACAAACACTGGACCCCCAGGAGGGGCCTTCTTCAGATGATAGGAAGGCAGATATAGTTGCAAATACCTTGTGCCTGTGTCTTCTAAGAAAAAACAGTTGGACTCTTTGGATGCACTGCTGATCTCCTCTCCACACATAGGGTAAGAACAATTCTATTCCTTACCTCATGGCTACCGAAGTGTTGGACTCCTAACGCTGGGCTGACTGTTTCATGCATCTTTATGAGTACCACGTGGGACTCCTCACTGAGTTTAGGATTAAACCTAAATCCCTAAACTTGGATGTTGGGGCCTCCAGGAGCAGCTTCCTCATTCTCTATCTCTTGCATTTACGGGCCCCTAAATTTTACATGCTCTTCCTTAAACCCATTCCTTCGCAGTTAACTTTAAAATAATGATATGATAGCAAAAATAACAATAATGATACTCATAATACAATAAGCCCTAGTGGAGCTATATGAATCCTTTCCACTCACCTGAACGCAGCTTTAAAGAGTCTTCTCTTTCATCATCAGGTGAGTGAGGCAACCCACTTTGTGACCCCAGCTGATGCCTCTATATACTGTAATACTGTGTTTTATCAACTTGTCTATGATTCCTTGAGGCCAACCAAAGGCCATGTTCAAGCTCATCTTTCCATCCCTAGCCACTAGCTCAGTATCCGATGTTTAGGAGATGCAGAATGAATGTTTGCCACACGAAGGAGTGCATAAATTAACCAGCACCCCAGTCAGTTATATGGGCTTAGTGAGTCACAAAGAAGAAAATGGTGTGGGGACGGTTGGAGGGAACAGAATAGGAAGAAGTAACCCTTCCTTGAATCAACAGCATCTACATCACCTCAGGGGAAAGGTGAGAGAGAGAGAGCCAGGCACTTCCTTCTTTAGAAGGATCAGAGGGAGCAGGAGGCTGAGAATGTGACCATTCACCCCACTGAATTAGACCTAGGGAGGTTGACATGTCCTGGAGAAACTCGTGTGTGAGGTCAAGTCACCTTGGCCACATAGGCCAAGACACGGTGAAGCACGAATCTCTACGGGCACGTTTTGTAAAGAAGAAACCATCGAGGATGTGGGGTTTTACAAACAACCTTCATCATTATGAGAACAGTTACCACTGTTACTACAGGAAACCGTGCACGGCGTAAAAATGAGAGGGCAAACACAGGCTCTGTCGCAGAAGAAGAAACGGGCGATGGATTACATTTCCTGATAGTAGAGTAAGAAGAGAAAAAACAAATTCTGGGCCACCATGGTGCTTCCTAATAAAACGTAGTGAGAGACTCAAGTGTAATTTTAAGTGTTCTGTTAGTCACACTTTAGAAGAACTTAAAATGAAACAGGTGAAATTAAGTTAAATGATGTATTTGACTTAACTCAATTCATTCAAAATATCATTTCAATCAGTAAACCGTACAAAATTATCAATGAGACATTTTACTTTGTTATGATAAGCTGCGTATGGGACCTTGAGTTTTGTTTTCCACCCACAGCATATCTCAATTCAGGCTGGTGAGTGCCAGTGCTCCATAGCCAGAGCTGGTCACTCTGGTCCTGGAGAGCACAGGACCCTGACACTGTCTTTACATTATCCCTGTGTCTAGTGTGTAACCGACTTTGAGGAAATACGGACAAGGGCTTTCGATGACAAGAGTCAGACCTTGAGGAGGGTAGCAGGTCACGGGGATAAGACCTCTGCTTTGGTGGTCCTGAGACCAGCGTAAGAGATGCTGTGTGGTCATAGAGGAGCTCCTTCCCTTCTTGGTGAATGATCTGCATCAACACCTACATAATAATAGCTTGGACTAGATGATGATAGTCTCTTAAAAGTATCTGCATGGCTGGGCGCGGTGGCTCACGCCTGTAATCCCAGCACTTTGAGAGGCTGAGGCGGGCGGATCACGAGGTCAAAAGATTGAGACCATCCTGGCCAACATGATGAAACCCCGTCTCTACTAAAAATACAAAAATTAGCCAGGTGTGGTGGCATGCACCTGTGGTCCCAGCTACTTGGGAGGCTGAGGTGGAAGAATCACTTGAACCCAGGAGGCAGAGGTTGCAGTGAGCCTAAGGTTGCAGTGAGCCGAGATTGTGTCACTGCACTCCAGCCTGGAGACAGAGCAAGACTCTGTCTCAAAAAAAAAAAAATAAATAAAAATAAATAAAAATAAAGGTATCTGAATGTATCATCTCCAACCTGGACAACCACTCCCTGAGCTAGAAGTCAGACTCAAAAGTCACAGTGGTTCTCATATGTTGGGTATGACATTGAAGGTCACATTCACAGCAAGCCCTTGAGCCAAGGTGGGAGCCCACACCTGTGAGTCAATCCACTGGCTTGTGGCTGATAGGTAAGGGCACTTTGCTTGTTATTCAAGGAAACGATATTGAAACTCTGAATTTTTCCTATGCATAACAGATTTTATTTGCTGAATTTATGTGAATGGCTACATCACCAGGTAGATGGCCTCTGTTCTGTGGTACCTCCTGCCTTCTCAATTAAAACCTTTGCAGCCTGCCTTTCATCTTCCTTACTTAGGTTGAAACAAAAGCACATTTCAAACATAGCCTATTTCCTCCACCTCTTTCTTATACTCAGGTTGATTTGGGCTCCTGGGCATTCACAGAGAAAGCTCCCTGTCATTTTCTTCACATTTTCCAAAAAGAGGAAATGGGGAAAAATATTAAAACACCAGGCAGGTTGTTATTGCAGCATCAGAAATCTCAGTGAGAGCTTTGTTAAGTCACCGTCCTCCACCAGGAAGCAGGAGCACACCTCTAAGGCATTCTGAAACTACCCAGACACTCAACCCAGCCTCCTTCTCTCTGCTCCACCCCAGATAATCCGTAAACACTTGTCCTGCCAGATATGGCCTGCTGATGTTAAGAAAAGCCCATGCACCAGGGTCCTGTCCCAGTGCAGGACCTGAAAGAAATCTTCAAGCATGGGCTCACCTCCTATACTGACCTGGTTCAAGTCCTGGTTTCCCACCTAGCATGTGGCTCTGGGAACATCTCTTATTCTGCCTTTCTCTCACGTTCCTCATCATGAAGGTATATTAGTAATAATGCCTCTTCCCGGGGGCTACTGCCGGTAGGAAGTGAAACAGGGCAAGTTAGTGCGTAGCATGTCCTGGCACATGGGGAATGCTCATGAAAGCTCACTCAAGACTGTGGCCCTTGTCATAAGAACAATAGAGATCCAGTGAGCACCCTGAGGTAGACCTTGAAGCCATATCAATATACATATCACATCCTCCCCAGAAGAGCCAACTTATACGTTTTAAAAGAAGTGCTTATTTTACTGAAAATGCCATCAGAAGATACAGAAATGTTTTTCATTAAACACTGTGTAGCCAAAGGCCATAAAACCTTCCTTTGAACCTGCTGTCCTCACGCCATATTTCCTGTCCTGGTGTTAACTTCTCATCACCATTCTTTCCTTTCCCATGGCCTCTGCAAGCTCCCCATCTGCCGGGGCTGACAGCTTGGACCCCACTCAGAATCGCACGATTCCAACCAATGCTACCCCACCTTCAGGAAACTGTGGACACCATCCAGGCCTACTCTAACGTGACACGTCAAGCGTCTTATTTTGATTATGAATATAATCCCTAACCTCAAAAAAATTGAGTGTTTAGAGAAGACAGACATGTAAAGGGGTGAATACTTGGGAGAGAGGAAAAGACTTTCGAAAGCATGCATCAGAAACCTGAATAAGGTATGGCTTTTGGAGCCCAAAGGTGTCAAAGGCACCTTGACAGAGATGTCCTAGCCATCAACAGAGAGATGTGAAGAAGTATTCCCAGGATGAAAAGACATTCAAAGTGCAATTCTAAGGGGCGTTCTAAATGTAATAGGACATGTCAAGGCATAGGCTTGTGGAATGTTTGGGAAAGTGCAAATCATTCCATACTGTTTATAAGTTCCCTGTTCTCCCTGGGAGAAAAGGAGTAGAGATGATGGGGGTGGAGGATGAAACGTAAAGGAAAGTTTAGTTGGACACGTTAATGAATTTAAACTTGACTTTGAAGATAATGGGAAGCTACTGAAGGATTTCAGGCTAAGAGATGATGTCAAAATCTCTATTTTTATTTATTTTAATTTTTTGAGGTGGAGTTTTGCTCTGTTGCCCAGGCTGGAGTGTGGTGGTAGGATTCTGGCTCACTGCAACCTCCGCCTCCTGGGTTCAAGCAATTCTTCTGCCTCAGTCTCCCCAGTAGCTGAGACTACAGGCATGCACCACCAACCCAGCTAGTTTTTGTATTTTTAGTAGAAACGTGGTTTCACCATAGTAGCCAGGCTGGTCTCAAACTCCTAACTTCATGATCTGCCCGCCTTGGCCTCCCAAGGTGCTGGGATTACAGGTGTGAGCCACCGTGCCTGGCCTCTATTCTTAAACTGTAAATCTAGCTGTTATGTTGGGGAAGAAATAGTGAGACGAAAGAAAGAGACATGGGTTTGTAAGCTATTTTGATCATGCAGGCCGAGAATGATGAGACAGTATTCATGTCTAAAGCCTGGCAGATAAGATGTGTGAGCCTGGGTAATTGGAAGACAATGCACATATTTCACTCATAAGCAGGAGATTGAGACTCAGCCACAAGAAGTTTCTGTCATAGCTGTCATAGCTGTGAGATATCAAGCATATTACTAAGGATTATGAAGTTATGCACCAGGCATGGATTTTTGTGATGGTTTGCATGTGGTAACCCTAAGTGAGTATTTTGGGGGATAACCAAGTGAAGTTTGGAGTTCCTTTTAGTCACCAAACTCATCATTCTCTCCCACATTTTCCTACTCCCAGTTAGGTCTCAGAATGGTTAACACACTCTGCTGATGTTGCCAGTCATCCTTTTTCTGAATTTGCTACCTTTCTCCTGCTGTGTTTCCTCTCCCCACTAAAAGGGGCATGCTGGACTTGACTTCCTTTGTGATTAGCACCAGTGGGTTCAAATTTATTAGTCCCAGGAGCAGAAGGCTAATGAGTTAAATGCCCTGATTTAATTAAGCCACCTAATAGTTTCAGCTTACATAAATTCTCACCTGATCAGTCTGGCATCTCTTAAATACATTATCACTGGCACTCCGCAGGAAGACAGCAAGCTAGATCTCTGAAACATGAGGCAGGTCCCAGTCCCTAAGCACTCAGCTCACATATAAAAAAGAGAACAAATCTGTCCTCTCTCAATGCCTGAATTTTTGATCATCTCAAATGCAGCAGTCCGCCAAAGGTAGTCAGTGTCTCAAGGAGCTGGCTTCATTCTGGGACAGATAGAGTTATACTTGGATGATCCCTTACTCTGAGCTTTGCAAATCTGTCTTATTCCCGGAGAGGAAGTCCAGTGCAGGGAATTGATTCATGGCTTGGGTGTCAGAAACATGGGATTGAGTCTCTTACTAGCTATGTGACCTCAGCAAGTTATTTAACCTCCTGGTTCCAATGCTCTTATCTGTAAAACAAGCACTGCAATGCCAACATTGCTACATTACTGTGAGGGTTAAAGAATGTAATGAACATAGCATACATAGCTTCAGTAACACTCCCCCATTATTATTATCATCTAGGTGTGGACAGCAGAAGATGAGCCTCAGCGTCCAAAGCAGGTGCTACCATAGGCAAGAATGTCATGGTCTTGGGTATTCTAATAAAGGCGACATTGTGGCAGCCCCTCCAGGGTTTTGCAAACAGCATGGCTAATCTTTCCAACCATGCTAAAAGATGGATTTGATGAATTTCCCAATTTAAAGTGAGGATAATAAAGATCAGAGAGGTGAGATTGTTTGCCCAATCTCATAGCTAATAGGTGTTCCAATAAGGATGCCAATTCTAGTCCATCCGTCTTTTTGACTGCATACCTTCCCCACATGGTTTTCTAAATCCCAAGCCCGTGGAAAAAAACATAGAAAAAGTATTATGGGTAGACAAGCAGGCAGAAACATGGGTGGTCATAAAGCCTAGTCAGGAAGTGAAAAAAGCAGAAAACTATGAAAACCAGATATTTAACAAAATGCAATCTTGTACCACTTTGTAATTAGGACAAACAGAAGTTCCCATGGACATTCTTTCTTATAGGAGATTTTACTGTGTTCATAAGGCTATCCCTGAGTCATAAAGATGAAATAATGTTCAGAAAATCCATTTTCAAAAGACAGGACATAGTGGAACATTATAAGAAGTGTTTTTTTTTTAATCAAAAATGATGACATAAAATATTTGGGGCTTCAAGGAAGAAAGCTCTGTAGCAAAGTGTCTGGCACTTAGCACACACTCCAAACAAACTCTGACAACTGAATCAAGGAAGAATGAGAGAAAGAATCAGCACATCACAGCCCATAACCCAAGAATTCCCAAAAAGTGATTCTAGGAAGTTTTGTCTCTAAGAAGACTCTTTATTTGTCATTACCATGGGGTTGACCAGAAAGCTGGGTCTCCCTGAACTTGTGTTGATTGATGTATTTTATTTTCATGAAGTTTCAGGATCCAAGAGCATGCTCTCTCTGCATGACACAAGTAGGAGAGGGATATAGTCTCCCATATCCCTAATGTTTCTGTGCCCCCAAAATTTATACGTTGAAATCTTAATCCCTTAAGAGATGATGTTAGGTGGTAGGGCTTTGGGGAGGTAATTACAGGTCGGTGTAAAAGCAATTGCAGTTTTTCCCATTACTTTTAATTTCTTTTCATGGCAAAAACTGCAATTGCTTTTGCAACAACCTATATATCACAAGGGTGGAGCCCTCATGAGTAGGTTTAATGCTCTTATAAAAGAAGCCCGAGGGACTTTGTTTTCTCCACCATGTGAAGACAAAGAGAGAATTTGTCATCTGACGTGAAGTGGGCCCTCAATGGACTCATGCCTCAAATCTGCTCATGCCTTGATTTTGGACTTCCCAGCCTACATACCTGTGAGAAATAAGTGTTCTTTAAAATCTACCCAATTCATGATACTTTTGTTACAAAAGAATGTATGTGCTAAAACAGAAAGAAAGCACCGCTGAGGAGAACGTTTCTTTACTCATCGAATATCTAAAAAATTCTGTAGATGATGCTGTATTTAGAAGCATTTTGACTGTGGAACAACACTGTTTTGGAGATTTCCCCAGTAAGACTTACCGTGTATCAATAAGGAAGGAAGACCTTCAGTTTAAGCATAAACTCCAGGAAGATTAAATGGCAGTAAATGAAGCCTTTCTGAAAGTCTGTGGGTGGAATTCAAAGGCAGAGAACTATTCAACAAACACACACTGAGTGCTTAATAAGTCCTGGGAATGGGGCTCGTACTTGGAGCACCAGAGGCAAGGTCATGGCAGCTGAGATGCTCAGAGAGGTGTTTGGAGCCTGGCAAGTAAGCTTGTAATGGACTCAGAGCCTCCAAGAGGCAGGCCCAGTACTTCTGTCCATTCGGTACTCACAGCATCTCTGCAAAGGCAGGGTGGGTGTTCACCATCTCAATTTTACAGTAAAGAAAACTGAGGCTAAGAGAGGTTACATAACTGGGTTCAAACAGCTAGGAAGCTACTTATGATGAGGATAACAACATTGATGAAAAAAATTGTGTGTGTGTGTACATGTGTGTAATTATCAATAGGAAAGGGACTTCCATTCCTATCTCCCTGAAACAAATGTCAAAAGCATTATGATAATTTATATTCAACTGAGATGGTCCTGTCTCTACTGCCGAGTACTGTGCTATATCTCCTTTTTGAAAATATGACTATCTTTTTTATTCAAATAATTTGACTACATATATATATATATGTGTATATATCTATATACCCTCAAGTTAGAGCCCACACCCCAAGCCAGATCACTTTGGAAAGGCTGAAATGCCAACCCCATTTCCCATGAGGTCAAGACATGTCCTCCTGTCCAGGTTCCTAGACACCCCACAGGCAGATTCTCTATCAAACTCTGACACTTAAAACCCTGATAAATTTTTTTCCTCCGGATACCATCTGTTCATTACAGTCAACATTACATCTTCTTGTCCCAGAGAGCCCCAGGCAATCCTCAAATTTTGCTGGACTGGAGAAAAAACAGGCACAAATTTAAAGACCACAGAGCATTCATCTTCCAGAAAGAAAGAAAGAAGCAAGGAAAGGAGGGAGGAAGGAAAGAAAAGGCTAAAACAGGAGTTCTCTCAACTTCACATATGCTGCAAATTCAGACTCAGGATTGATTTTTCAGAAATTCTACCCTGTGTTCAATATCCTGTGTGTGCCCATCTTGGGGACAGGTGATAAATTTTTGTTCCCTGGCAGAGCAGTCTCAATTATGGATCTTTAAGCAGGGGTTGTGATACCATTTGGGATGATTCTTGTTCTTTCTTCTTTCTTTTGTTCTTGGGCGTGAACATTCAGAAGTAAAGCATGGACTTATTTAAGCATATCAACACATATTTTTCTTAAAACAGCTTCATTTAGTTGGAAAAGTGAGTAGTGCATTTGTGTCCTTTGTAGAAGAAAACCAGGCTCTCAGGAATCACAGGGAAATGCACATGTTTAGTTACTGCTAAAATCTGTGGACATGATGAAGTCTCCCTCCCTCCCTTTCCACGTTGAAATATACAAGCTACCATCCTACAACCAAAAACGGAATGGATTCTCAGGTTGATTTTAGGGGCCATTTTCCTCCTGAGGCGACTCCCATAGCTCAGGAACCCAAAGTGGAGAACACAGTTATATGAAGAAAAGGAAGATAAGCACGCTGAGGGTATTAATCATCGTTCAGTCAAGTTGCCATTCATGTGTCATAATTATTGTTTTTCACATTCACAAAATGCTTTCCTGATAAGAACAACACTTAAATAGCAAGGTGAAAAAAATGGCAGGGGCAGATTTTTTTTTTAATCTAGGTGACATTTTAATAATAAGAGTGTACAATATTCAGGATATTAAAGTCTTATTTCCCAGGCAAATCAGAGCAACGTGACTCATCCACAGAAATTCAAGAAAGGAGCAAATAGAGATGGTGTATTCATTCATTGATTCATTGACTCATTTATTTCTTTAGGCCAGAGCATATTAGCAATTTTGGGAGGATATCTAGGACCCTTCATGACAGGAGGTATAAATCCAATGGCCTGCAGCCTTGACAGGTAACATAGATGAAGTCCTGTATCAAAGGGGACTTGGACAAAGCTATGACCTCATTCCAGGTCAAAAAGAGGTGTTTAAAACTTCCCCTAGCTCTACAGCAATATGATTTCTCCCATCATGGTCTGTATTTTGGGGGAACTATGTAGGTTACAGTCCCTCTGGCCATGGTGACCCAAATGATCTCTCAAAGTAGACCTCCCATCAAACTCTTGGTAAGGTTTAACACCCCAATAAGGAACATGGGGATGTTTTCATTTGGTAAAGTCATCTCCTTTTCTTTCAAACTTCCTCATCTGTGTGGCTATTTTTTCTGAATTCCTTCCTATCTCTCCAAGAAGATACAGAGCATCTAGAATATCAAGAAAAGCTGCAGGAAGCTACTATGTAGTGTGAGAAAAAAAGTCTAAAGGCTGAGAATGACATTTTCTATGGGAGGAACCAAATATTCCTCCAGTTTTTGTTTCTTTGTTTTTCGAGACAGGTCTTATTCTGTTGCCCAAGCTGCAGTGCAGTGGCAGAATCTCAGCTCATTGCAACCTCTGCCTCTTGGGTTCAAGCGAAGCTCATTCCTCGGCCTCCTGAGTAGCTAGGATTACAGGCATGCATCACTACTTCTAACTAATTTTCTGTATTTTTAGTAGAAACAGGGTTTCATTATGCTGCCCAGGCTGATCTCGAAGTCCTGAGCTCAGGCAATACACTCCTCAGCCTCCCAAAGTCCTACGATTATGGGCATGAGTCACCATGCTTGGTCTGGTCCAGTTTTTGTAATGAAAGACTAGTCATAACACACATATACAAATAACACACACTTGTATTGGCAGATGCATACTTAACACACTTTACAGTTCACCAGCTTTTCAGGCCTGGATCTGATACCGGTAATACCTCTTTTATGATGCCTTCTGGGTTGGGCCAACTTGAAGTTTCCTCTTCTCCAGTTCTGTGCATTTGTCTCCAACACTGATGAATTTCTACCTTGTTCCATAATTCATTAGAAAGTAGTAGGTGTGGTGGCTCATGCCTGTAATCCCAGCACTTTGGGAGGCCGAGGCAGGTGGATCACCTGAGGTCAGGAGTTTGAGACCAGCCTGATTTACAAGGTGAAAACCTTTCTCTTTAAAAAAAAAATACAAAAATTAGCCAGGAATGTGGTGGGCACCTGTAATCCTAGCTACTCGGGAGGCTGAGGTGGGAGAATCACTTGAACCTGGGAGGCAGAGGTTGCATTGAACAGATATTGTGTCATTGCACCACAGCCTGGGCAACAGAGCTAGACTCTGTCTCAAAAAAAAAAAAAAAAAAAAAAAAAAAAAAAAAGAAGAAGAAGAAAAGAAAGTAGTATGGTGTAACTAAGGGGAGAGGTGGGTTAAAGTGTACAAAGTTTCAATTACACAGGATGAATCAGAACTGGAGACCTACAGTGTGGTGACCACAGTTACTAATAATGTCTTATATACTTGAAAATTAACAGAGTAGATCCTAAATGTTCTAACCGCAAAAAGATAAGTATGTGAGGTGATGGATGTGTTAATTAGCTTCATTTAATCATTCCACAATGTATACATATGTCAAAACATCATGTAGTACCTTGTCAATACATACAATTTTTAGTTGTCAAAAAAAAAGAAGGAAAGTAGTGTGGTATAACTAAAAGACTGTAGATATCGCATCACACTGATCTGGTTTAAATAATGATCTTGTAGCTTAATCTGACCTCAGATACCTAATGAGCTAAAGGAAACTGAGAGCTTTCATCAGGAAAATGGGCATGATAATATCTAGCTTCTACAGAGCTTGTTAAGATTAAGTGTTTAAAGTGCCTAACGTAGCATTTGGCTTCAAAGATGTATGTTTTTACCTGCATATGTACATTTTATATACATTGCATTATTTCTACTAAATTATAGGCTCTTTGGTGCAGTCTATTTCAAATTCATTTCTAATTCCTATACCATCATGTTGTGGGAAACAAGAAAAATAGTCCATAAATGTTTGTCGAATGAATGTATAACTATATTGCTATTCATGCCAATTTCATGTTCACTACCTTTTGAATCAAATTGGGCTTTCAAGGTTCTATCCACCACCATCCATGATGTGGATAGTAAAATAAATTGAATGTAAAAATATGGGAAAATTAGGCAGAAGCCCTTATGTTACTTGGAAGTGAAATGAATCATATCAAATTTTCAAGACTCTATCCATGAATTATCGGTGATGTGGGTAGTAAAATAAATTGAATGTTAAATTACGAGAAAATTAGGAAAAGGGCCTGATATAACTTAGTGATAAAAATGGATCCTTTTGTACATAAGTGTTAAATGATGTCTATACGTGAATAATGTATGTTGTTTGCATTTTTAGTAGTGTTATTCTTAACCTCTCTACCAACATTTTATTGAATTTCTGAAAGTTATTCTTTGTGCATTTGCACTATTTCAAAACATCTGCTGCTTTGGGGTTCAAGCTGTGCATTAGGGTTCCGAGAATTCACAGAGAAATTTTAAAGCAGAGCTCCCATCTGAATAACTCGGTGGGAAATGCAGTAGAAGCCTGATCTTTTATGAGAGTGCTTATGGCTGTCCTGAAATGTTTGAAGCCCAATTCCTTTCCAATTGCCTTGTCTTGCTATTTCCTTCCAAACTACAATTTTTGCTATTTACATCTCTTTAGGGACACTGTAGTCCAGCTGAGTCAAGGGACCCAGTGTAGACAATTCAAGTCTCCTGATTTTAGGCTTAGATGCTTTCTTCCTAGCTCTGGGCCACCTACAGCAGTGGAAGAAATTGTCTGAACACCTTTCAAACCACCACATTCATCTCCAACTCACATCTTGTCATGCCTGAAGCTAAGGACTGAGGAAGTCTCATGCCCCTGCCCCTGATCCTCTTGTTTCCATCCAATGCACACATCCTCAATGGGCCTGCTTCAGATGCTAGTTTGGCATCTGATCCTTTCCCTCATCTCGATTACAAGTATCCTGGTAAATCTCAACACCGCTTTAGCTCTCCTCCTTGCCTTCAGTGCAAATCAATTGCCAATTTACAGCTGCCTTCTCTGGAAAACCTTCCAAATTCACTCAGAGCATACCCACACTGTCGTCTTGGTTTATCTTGAATTCTGATAGCATGAACCAAAGAGCAATTAATAACTTATTTTAAGTAACAATATTAATGGTGAATAGGAGATTGCATTGCCCAAATTAAAATGAATCTCATTTTTAATAGAGTGATTTAGAATTGGTTTATTAGAATATTTTATGTAGCACTTGTAAGTGCTAAAAATTTGGAGAATTTCCTTCTTTCCATATAAAGGTTACTCTTCTCAGTCAAATATAGACAATGGGGCAATGCAAGGTGGTTTCACAGAGAAAAGCACAAAATAAACAAATACTGCTGACCAAATGAGGGAGCATGTGTTTTTAATTCTAAGGCTGGCCTTTTTATTAACCAGTTCTAACTCTGGGCAGTCCCTAATGCTGAAAAGTTCTTGGCCATGGTAAGTGACATTCTGGTTTCTCTGTCCAACTAAATGCCTACTAAGATATAAGAAATTTTAAGTGTGTTACTCCTTAATAATATTTGCATGTCAAAGCAGATAACTGAATGCCAAGGAAACTTCAAAGACTCAAAATGAAGCAATTTTGAAGATGGAACATCCCAACGTTGGAGCTCTTCTGGGGCTGCTGTGGACAGGAGTGACCTCTCACATGAAATGCTGTGGCTGTGTAGGCTTAGGGTGGTCATGGGCTACTACGGGACAGCACAAATCCCTCTACATTTTACTTTTGTGCCTAGTTCATGCCTTTGCACAACATATGGGCTTAGAAACATTGATTAAATTATTATTGATCACACTCAGTTTACATTCTCTATGCCTCTACCTAATTCAGTCAAACAGATAATGGGCAAAAGATGAAAAAGGACACATGGAGTGCTCAGTTACGTGCTCAGAAGCCAATCATTGCTCCCTAGACATGAGTTTCATCATCCACTGAACAAGAGTATCAGACCAAATGTTCTCAACATCCTCTCACCGCTAAAATGACTCACTTTGATGATCATGTAATGTTACATTGGGTTGATTCTCCAACCCAAACTGAGGTTCACCTTCCCTAGCTAGCAGAAAGCTACACAAGTACAATAAACATGGAATATATATATTTTTTCTATCCAGGAAGCATAAAAACTTTCATTTTATTTTATATATTTTGTTGAGACAAAGTTTCACTCTTGTTGCCCAGGCTGGAGCGCAATGGCATGATCTCGGCTCACTCCAACCTCTGCCTCCCGGGTTCAAGTGATTCTCCCGTCTATTCTTCCTGAATAGCTGGGATTACAGGTGCCCACCACCACGCCTGGCTAATTTTTGTATTATTAGCAGAGACAGGGTTTCACCATGTTAGTCAGGCTGGTCTCCAACTCCTGACCTCAGGTGATCTGCCTGCCTTGGCCTCCCAAAGTGCTGGGATTACAGGCATGAGACATCGTGCCCCGGCAACTTTTAAAAGTGTTTTTCTGTATGAACCTCTGGCAGGTACTGCCTAGTTCTACTGGTGTTCCTCAAAACCAGGAAGCAAAGGCTCTCTATTGAAATGCTAATAGAGGAGCCAACTGTATAATAAGACTGTATCCCCTTTGGGTCTACGTATAATTTATACATAAAATAAAATTGCACATGGCCTTGTTTCATAGCATATTTGTTCAATTATCTACATTTTAGAATGCGTTTTCCTTCAATTAATTCTCAATATTTAAAAGAGGAATAAAAATGTCAGTTTATCTGTACACCTGATAATTAAATATAGTGTGGGGAATAATTACATTATCTAATAGGGGAAATTTGTCCAGCTCCAATAACTAACATTTAGCAAGTATTTTGCTAATTCTCTTCTCTTCTAACGGTGGGCTTTGATTTTTCCTCTCTCTTTCTCTCTAAGAAAAGGGGTGAATGTCAAATGTCGTTCCCCCTTAACCACATTTATGAATCTGGTTTTAACCATGAGAAAGTGACACAGCAGCCTCTGCTGGGGGACATCCAGGTTTCTAATTTCTGCTTTGATTGATTCACATTTTTTTCCCCAAATATTGAGCAGTTTAAGAAACAATTATTTTTATGTTTATTTTATTTTTTATTTTTATTTATTATACTTTAAGTTCTGGGGTACAAGTGTAGATAATGCAGATTTGTTACATAGGTATATATGTGCCATGGTAGTGGTTTGCTGCATCCATTGCCCCGCCATCTACATTAGGTATTTCTCCTAATGCTATTCCTCCCCAATCCCCTCACCCTCTGCTATTCCTGTCCTAGTCCCACACCCCCCAGGCCCCAGTGTGTGACGTTCCCCTCCCTGTGTCCATGTGTTCTTATTGTTCAACACTCACTTATGAGTGAGAACATACAGTGTTTGGTTTTTTGTTCTTGTGTCAGTTTGCTGAGAATGATGGTTTCAGTTTCATCCATGCCACTGGAAAGGACATGAACTCATCTTTTTTATGGCTGCATAGTATTCCACGGTTGTATATGTGCCACATTTTTAAAATAGCAAGTCACTGAATTTTTATTCCTTTATTTTTAAAGTTTCTTTATTCTTCTATTGCTTTATCTGGGTAAGATATTTCACCATAATGTATGCCTATGTCACTTTTGAGTTAACAACAATGGTAGTAATAAACAATAGCAATAGCAAACAAAAACAGTGAATATTCTGTGCAAGGTACTGAATTACCTCCTTCTCCGAGGGTTTTGTCATTTAGTCATGATTTCGGGCCTGGACTCATCATCACTCTCTCTTATTAAAGGTATTGATCATTCCTTCCTGCTGACTTCGTAGTTGCAATCTAGGGTTAACCCAAAATATTTTTACACTGATCCCGGGAATGGAGGAAAAAAAATATTTTTAAGTCACAATAACCTAAAAGAAGGTTTAAAACTAGAAGAAAGGCCAGGTGCGATGGCTCACACCTGTAATCCCAGCACTTTGGGAGGCTGAGATGAGTGGATAACCTGAGGTCAAGAGTTTGCCACCAGCCTGGACAACATGGTGAAACCCTATCTCTACTAAAAATACAAAAATTAAGCCAGGTGTGGTGGTGCATGCCTGTAGTCCCAGCTACTCGGGAGGCTGAGGCAAGAGAATGGCTTGAACTCAGGAGGCAGAGGTTGCAGTGAGCCAATATCACACCACTGCACTCCAGTCTGGGGAACAGAGTGAGACTCCTTTTCAAAAAAAAAAAAAAAAAAAAAGAATAGAAGAATAGAAGAGAAATGTTTGCTAAATTGCTAAATTAACTACTCTACTTTTTAAATACTGGAGTTTTAAAAATATTTGCTTAGATGCATGAGTACACACACACACACACACACACTGGCATTCTTCTTCTCTCATTTCCTGGGGACTGGTGAGTTAAATTTGTACTGTTGTGAGCCATTCCTTATTATTGTTATATTCTGAAATATTAATAGTCCCTTATATTTAGACAGTGCTTTTGCAGTTCTCTCTTTTCAATTACACAGACGTCACAGGAAGTGGCCTTCTAGGCAAACACAGTATGCACTAAGTGATTTTTTTAGGAAGCAGGTAGATTTTAAAGTCTTAGAGAAGGCCCCTTCTGAAAGATGGAGAAACAGAGTCACAAAGTTTAGATATATGAGAAAGATTTCCGTCCTTTGTTCTTCTCACAGTACTTGTTACGAACATTTAGATTTATATATCAGTGTTATAAATACCTTTTTATATGCAGCTAATTTTGTTTTGGGAGAAATTCTATAAAGTATGTACTGTTCTCCTTATTTTAAAGATTATGAAATGTATTTAGAAGTTGGGCTAATTTTAAATACTTTCCATTCAGAGACGAGGAGAGCCAGGTGCAGAGACAGCCCCAGCCTGGTGGCCCCGTTGCTATCACTCCTCAACATCTCTATTCCATTGTCACCAGGTGTGGCACATCTTCATTTCCCATTTTGTCTTTTGAGTGAATAATATCAGATAAAGCTTGTCACTCCAAATGAGACAATCAAGAAATACCAAGGGCTGAACTGAAATACCAGCTGTGTGAGTTCTGTTGGAACTCGGGGACATTCAGATGATAGTTTAAAGTCTCAAAGGAAAAAAGTGATGTCTACCTTAGGAGTCACTGCCAGCCAAACCCATGGACAGGATTCTCCAGGCAGGTACTGAGAGGCTCTGCCCACCAACAGGGTGTGGGCCCGCCCCCTGTCTTGTTCTGCAGCCTGGAAACCAGGGATGTCCTATTCTCTGTCGGCACAGCCCCTAAGACCCCTCATGCCAAGGACCCCTGTAGTACAACCTCTGTAGGAGAAGAAGAAAGGGGATCTAGGAGAAATGAGTGGAGGGAGAGGGCCTGAGCTAAGAGAAGGGATTCCAACAGGATTTAGTTTTCTCTTTTAACAGGAATTTTCTCATCTAACAAGACATCTGGATGTAGGCGGGTCCAGGGCTGATTCAGCTCCTTATCAAGGTCATTGAGGACTCCAGTGTTTCCTGATAAGCTGTATGCACCATGTAGACGTGATGGTCTCTCATGCCCTCAAGGTAGCTGCAGTTACTCCTTGTATCACATCCTCTTACAATGCGAAAAAGCAGCAAGAGACAAGTGCTTGCTCTCTCTCTGTCTCCCTCTCTCTCCCCCTCTCTCTCTCTCTAATGCCTCTCTCCTTTTATGTGGAAATAAAATCTTCCTAGGGGGTTCTTCCCCTGGACTCTGCTTGCTCATCACTGCTCAGAAGGAGGCACATAGCTACCCCCAACTGCAAGGGAATGTGACATGACAAGAGTCTGATGTTTCTATCTTATTTCATGAGAGGAGGTCTTTGTCAGGGTGTCAGAATCAGGAGGGGAATGGATTTGGGGCAGACATCCATGAGTATCTGCTATGGTGGTCTAAACAGACTTTCTTATTTCCAGGTCCCAGTGGAAAAAATTTGACCTCAGCCAAGCCAATCACTGCCCTGACGTGGGGTTACTTAATTAAAAATGGACAAAACATAATAATTAAAAATGCTTTATGCTAGTAAAGCTGAAAACCTGTAAGCCTAAAGCTGCCAGCATCCAAAACTCCAGACCCTTGGAGAAATCCAGTTTGATAAAGTCGAAGCTGAAACACAGAGAGAGGTGGCATGAGAGATGGGCAGGGATTTTCTCATCTGCTGGGATCCAGGCCACTGTGGTCTCTGCTCTTTGTATTCGGTTATGCAAGCCAAGGAATTCCCCTTTGAGCTGGGGAATCATTCATAATCCAAATATAGGCATTACCAGAATCCCCATGTTTTAGTTGAAGAGGAGGAGTATGTGCTTTGCCCATGTCTGCAACCCTGGTAAGTAGCACACCCATTACATAAATATAACCTTTCTACGTGTAAAACCCCACACTTTTTACTTGACATTGCTCAGGAGTGCAGATAAAAGGTAATAAATGGGAGAGAAGATTATAATGGTAGGTAGGAGATACAAATTCTAGACTGCCTCCCAGCCCTCACAGGACATAGAATTTATGCGAATCAATGGTCCCCTGGCCCCACCCACTTTTGGTGTTTTAGTCTTAAATGGAGGAAATATACTTCAACTTGAAGTCGGAGAAGTAGAAATGGCAGTCAGGCATGGGGTGGGCACTCATGTGGAATCCATTTTTTAGTTTCCTTTTGTTTCCACCATTGTTTATTTCACAGGTGTATTTGACACAATTACATAATCATTCATGTTTTCCTTCTTCAACTGTGTTAACCTTCCTATGGTTTATTTTTCACTGGGGCACTAAAACCTTTTATTTATTTTTATATTTGTTTATTTATTTAATTCATTTATTCACCTAGAAAGGCCGTTTTTGCCTGCTGCCTGGCAGGTTCTTCTAAACCCAAACTAAAGCTCCACACCCTTTTATTTTTATGAATTATTCTTTCTGTGAATACAGGTTGAGCCATTCAACCCTGCACTTAGCATTTGGTATTCGGTTGTTTACCATGTTTGCTAATCGTTTGCCTTGTTAATTAATATAGGCTTATATTATTAGAAATTTCAACTTTCCTGAAGGAAACTATGAACTTCTATCATAAGACCTCAAGTCTCTAAAGAAATCACAGATTTGTTTTGGGCTATCCCCAGACAAAATATCAAATCAATACTTCAGAGTCATATAGCATTTTACTGAATTTACAGAATTTTGTAGGATTCAAGTATTCCTTAAAATTCGCTGGAGACAGTCATCACCTTCCTCATTAAAAAAAATAAATAAATAAGAGATAGGGTCTCACTATGTTGCTCAGGATGGAGTATAGTGGCTATTAACTGGTGAGATCATAGTACATTATAGCTTCAAACTCCTGAAGTCAAGCAATCCTCCTACCTCAGCCTCCCTGGTAGCTGGAACACGTGGCATATACCACCATACTTGACTCATTTCCTCATTTTAAAATGATTTAGTTCAGAAATGTTAAGTGGCGCATCTAAAATCCCATAGTTAGTGGTGGGACTTTTTGAGTAGGTAAATAAGTGATAGAGTTCTGACAGTGAATGCCGGAAAATTAAAAAGGTACAGAAAAAAGCTAACTAGTTTTCTTCTTCCCTCCCTCCCTCCTTCCTCTCTCCTCCCTCCTTCCCTCTCTCTCTTTTCTTTCTTTCTTTCTTTCTTTTTCTTTTTCTTTCTTTCTTTCTTCTTTCTCTTTATTTCTTTTTCTCTTTTCTTCTTTCTTCTCTTTCTTTAATATGTGATAGACATTAATTTAGGGGTAATACCATAGCATTTCATTGGTTTCCGTTTTACAGATGAAAATCTTTAGATTAATAACCTCAGGTACTCAGTAGACCATGGTTTTCAATACTAGTTTTGAACTCTTGTCTGTCAGACAAAAAAGCTTATTCCCTTTTCTTGTTTGTTTGTTTTTTGGTTTCTTTGTTTGTTTGGAGACAGAGCCTCCAGACTGGAGTGTAGTGGCATGATTTATGCTCACTGCAACCTCCACCTCCCAAGTTAAAGCAATTCTTGTGCCTCAAGCCTCCCAAGTAGCTGGGACTACAGGTGCATGCCACCACACTCAGCTAATTTTTTGTATTTTAGTAGAGACAGGGTTTCACCGTGTTGCCCAGGCTGGTCTCAAATTCCTGAGATCAGGCAATCTGTCTTCTTTGGCCTCCCAAAGAGCTGGGATTACAGGCTTGAGCCACCATACCCAGCCCATTTTGCCCTTTATTTCTCAAGAAAAGATGAATGGATTAATGTATCCATCCACTCATCACCCACCCATCCATCCATCTTCTCACCATCTCACTGCTACTAGG
This sequence comes from Cacajao melanocephalus, assembly GCA_963573385.1. Classification (NCBI taxonomy): domain Eukaryota; kingdom Metazoa; phylum Chordata; class Mammalia; order Primates; family Pitheciidae; genus Cacajao; species Cacajao melanocephalus. The sequence continues at coordinate 55,252 of CAUYLG010054186.1, forward strand.
CTCTGAGTGGACCCTTGTGATACACATATGACCCAGTCAGTTTTCCTCTTGCTCCACTGAACCTCACCTTCTGCTGGGGAAGATGCCCTTGAGGCAGATGACCTACTGCCCATGATCCTCCTGTCCATTGAGCTCTTCCTAGAGAGAGTGGTTGGTTGCTGTAGTATTGCTCAATACCATCCTTTGTTCAAATTCCATCTCAAAGAAGCATGGCTGTGAGCAAGCTTTGAATTCCCCTACAGGTGTCTCAAGCTAACATTCAAGTCTATATTCCAAGTCATCGTTATGAACTAAAGATAGGAGCTTGCCACTGTCAAGCCATGTTACCTTCAAAAATCTGCAATTTTTCTTTGAGCCACAAGCTCTGTTTCCAGTGGCACCATTTAAAGAGAAAGGTGATGCTTTGGGACTAAGGAATTAAGTGTTTTCTTCTTAGCCCTGGGGAAAGGAGGTCAGGGTGTATCCATCAGAAACTCATGGATGGTGCTTGTCTGGAAACAAAGAGAGGCAGCTGGGACTCCCTGTTTGAAGTTGGATGGAGGCCCAGTTTTGAGGGAGAGGCATTTGGAGAAAGTCTTTGGAGAAACCACATTCACGGCTATTTTGTTGTGTGACTAATGGGGTTTGCCAATTTCACTCTCCAATGTGTAACTACCTCCGCTAGACTGCCTTCAACAAATTAAAATTAAAGAATAAACCCTTAAATACCTACTTCCAGCTTATTTGGCCTTAGCAACGTTATCAGTAAAGACTGTATTTTAATTTTTGACTTTTGTTAAGAATAAATAGTCCGAAATGTTTTATCTCTTTAGGCATCTCTATTAAAAGTCCATCTAAATGCAATCAGCTTTATTAGCTCACATGAAAATTAAATTTCTTCCAAAGGTGAGTTATCATTGTATAATTCCACAGTTCAGCATTTGCCTTAAATTCAAAGCTTCTCTTGAAAGTTTTAGCTTAGCAATACTATCTCAATAATTCTTAGGCTGGTTGTGAATTCTAATCTTGTCACTACTACTTCCTTGTTTTTTTTTCCCCTAATTAAGAGTCTTCTACCATAAGACTTCATTCATTCTTGGTAATTCCTTCATTTACTCACAAACTCGCTCTTCTGTTTATTTGTTTTGCAGGCATTTACTTAATCTCTCCTATGTGACGGACTCAGCTGGGACTACAGGTGCACACCATACCAGGTTACGTTTTTCTATTATTTTTTTGAGATGGGGCCTTGCTATATTGTGTAGGCTGCTCTCAGACTCCTGACCTCAAGTAATCCTCCCACCTCAGCTTCCTGTCAAGTTTCACTATTAAAGGTCATTTTTTCCATTTAAACCAATGCTTTATGAGGTTCCTATGAGATTGCACATCTGTGGTATAACTGACAAGACCCTCATCTACAAAATGATGCTTTGTTTATAGAGGGTCTTTTTCTATTCCTATCACTTCTGAGCTGCAAGAGATCTTCTAAAGATCAATAGATGAATTTGTAACCAATTAGAACTTTAAGACATTTTACCTGATCTTAGACAATTGCTTTTTTTTTTTAATTGTAGAAATTGAGGCCCATAGCAGGGAAGAAAAGTGACTTACCTAGAGTCAGGGTCAGCACCAGGGCCAAATCCCAGGCTCCTAACTCCCAGTCCTCTCTCCTCTTTCACACCTGTCTAAACTTGCCCAGGCACCTACCAGTTAGTGCCTTTTCTTGTGCAATTCGCCAGGCCTCTGTTTTCTTCCCTCATTGCTTTTTAAAGTTCATCCAATTCCAAGGTGTCTAGGAAGAGTTGCATCTAGCTTCATCTGGGTTTAGCTCAGAATGTTCATATAATCTTTTTCCTGGTCCTGGAATCCCAATAAGTCATTGTGCTACACCCAAGAGTCCAAAGGCCACCCAGACACAGAATCCTAAAATTCTTCCCCAGTAGACTTCGCAGGGAGATGGGAAAGTAGTTGTGGCCTGCACATAGCTGGTGCACATCAACTGACTTGATTCAGTTCAGCTACCCCCCACCTCCCGCTCAATAAAAGAAGAAAGAGAGAGAGAAAAAAAATGAAAGAAATAAAGAGAAAAGAAGAAGAAAGAAGAAAGAAGAAAGAAGAAGAAGAAGAAAGGGAAGGAAGGAAGGAAGAAAGGGAAGGAAGGAAGGAAGGAAGGAAGGAAGGAAGGAAGGAAGGAAAAAGGGGAGTTAATGTGAAACTCATGTAGCAGGATCTGGTCGCATGTTACCCAACCCTATGTTTTCCCCAGGAAGCTATGCTTTAACAGGGGCTGAACATTTACAGATGGATGGGCAGCCAGGGACCCGCTACTCGCATGCTGCTGCTGAGCATTCTGGGCGTGGCCAGTGCTCTACCTCTGAGAGCAACTTGCCCTTCCCGGATGCTGCACTCCCACTCCTCAAGCCCAGGAGGAGACATGGAGAGTACTCTGTGCTGTGATCTCTTCGTTTTCAATTGCAGGTTCCTGTCGAGGTCTCAGCACTGGGGCATTTCTCCAAAGCCTTATGTACTTAGAAGTCTTTCTTCCCCTCTTAATTTGCCTGGAGCCAGGCTTTCATCTCGACTTTTAGCCAAGAGGCACCTGCTGAAATATTCATCAGCAGAAATTGTGCTATGGGTGCTTTTTCCTATTTGTCCAGTTCTATGTCGTTAGAATAAGGGCGAGGTGAACGGAAATGGAGTTTGACACCAGAGAGTAAAATTCACTCAGAACTCCAGGTAAGCATAATTAACCCTTTTCTGCATAGGAGGCTAAGTACTAAGAACTGACCTTTGCAGACACTCATCCACTTGTTCTTGGATCAGTAATTCCTGACATCCATTCATTCTTTCAATATGCTTTATTGAGTGCCTACTGTGCATGAGACCCAGTGCTGGACCCGGGGCATACCCAGATGAATATAACTGTATCCCTGCTCACCAAACCTCATAGTCCAAAAAGGGAAAACAGAGAAACATGCGGATAACAGTAACATAGTGCAAGTGTAGTTATGAAGTTAGGTACAAAGGAGCATGGAGCACAGCTCAGATTTAGAGAAGAAAAGGGTGATAAACACAATTTTCTGAAAGTAAAGAAACCTAAGCTGATTCTTTAAGGCTAATATAAGTTTTCCAGTTAATGGGAAAATGAGTGGCAAGGTGGAATATTGTAGGGGTGCCAAGAAGAGGAAATGGACCTCCTGATAGAGTCAATAGCAGTGGTAATGGCAGAGATGCAAGGAGAAATGACGTTAGGCCTGCAGCTCTAAGCACTCCTGGGATGCTGGAGAGTACAGTGTTATTAAAGGGGTGAGATCTGGCCAGGAAGTGGCCATAGTCAGATCAGGGACCTTGTCTATATGTCAAGGAGCTTGGACTTAGTCCTTTCTTAGAGGGGCAGAACATAGTTGAAGAGTTAGAGCTATAGGATGGTTAGGATCTGTTTTGGGCATATTACTGAAGCCTTGGTAGAGTGATACATTGTTAACAGAAAACAAGTTAGGAAGTTGTTAAATTAGGCAGAAGACAACAAGGGTATGAGTTAGGGGTAGTGGAAAGGGACTGGAGGACAAGAACGCTAGACAGGACTTGCTCAATTTTGTGTGAGAATCATTTACTGAGCAACTTTTATTTGTCAGTTTTTACTCTATAGAATAGTGGGAAAAACCCAAATCAGTGTCAGGGTCTATTTTCCTTTACACAATTTATACTCAAATTAAAGGAGTTTTGTTAATATTTAACCAAAAGCAAGGGGGAGGTTGGGGGTCAGAGAATGGGTCCTTGTAAGTTTCATAGAATGGGCTTCGTGTTTCTAAAAGAGGATGCAGTCTGCTCCCAGCCCTCACATGATATCTGTGGTTTGGATTGGGCTGGTAAGGATTGCACCGGCTTTTCAAATCTCCGGTGATGAAGGCTTGACTGAATCAGTTCAGACCACAGCAAAGGCTTCACACATCCCAGGCAGAGCTGGTTGTCTCTTTTCATATTCCTAGCTCCACTGAAGAATGCCAGCTATCAGCCCAGGCAGCATCTTAACAAAGCAAATCACTGGTTGCTATCAACTCCGCAATGTTGGTATTTATAAAGGAGGATATTTTTTTTAGTTTTTTGTCTCTAACATGGAATGATATAGGGCCCAATTGCCAGTGCACCCCATAGGCAGTCCCAGTTTTTGTGTGTGTGCCCATGTTGACATAAAAGCGCATCTGAATTTTACTTGGAGTTAAATCACTGTGAGTGCTCCTGGCTGAATACAGTGGGACCGCAATATTGTACTGTGAAAACAAGAGCTTGAAAATTACTTCTGCAAAATCGAACTCTCTCTATGTATATGTATATATGTGTATGTATATGTATATATATGTATATGATAGCTGCATACACAATAATAACTGAGCAGAGAAAGTAAATCATTTGCATTTTGAGGCAGGTTTTGCTTCTATTGCTGTTATTAAATCACAGTGTTCAAATCTCTATGACCCAGTTTCCTCATCTGTAAAATGAGGATAATTATATTTATGAATAAAACACTAGGAGCTCTTTGGATGAAAGGGAATTCATGATTGGGAGGAAGCAATTTTATGACAAACTACAAAAACTGCATTCGCTGGGCACCCAGGCACATGTTCTTACTGGAGCCAGACTATTTCACTGGATAAAAAATATTGATATACACTCTAAAGCTCTACTGAAATGCAAATGGAAGTCACTGCATAGAAAGATAGATTTTAAGATATGTTGACATGGCTAGTTGCTTGTGGCATTCTTACCAGTCCAATACCAACCAGAAATCTCATCATGTACCATGATGGTTGAAAAATTGTTCCTGAACTGTGTCACTTTGCTTTCTGACTGTCTGGTCACAACTGGTGATGTTGAACTAGATGTATGTCCTTCCTGCTGCTTCTCCCCAAGGCAGAGGCTACAGTATTTTAATAGAAAATTACTGTGACCAGGGTTCTGGGGCTTCCAGGATTCCCTACAGTCTTCTCACTGTGTCTACAGTATCCAAGCCCTTTGTTGCATGAGTTTTCCATTCCAGGAATAAATGACCACAAACAGTGGCTTCAAACAATATACATTTATTACGGTTTCTGTGAGTCAGGAGTAGGCACAACTTAGCTGGTTTTTTTGCTCGGAGATTCAGCAGGTGGAAATCAAGGTATCAGCCAGCAGGAAAATCTCTCTCTTCAAGTTTGTATAACACATCCCAACCAAAGAAGTGACTGCTTTATCATATTCACAGGCCTTATCCACAGCCAAGGGGAAGAGATCAGAGGCTCTGTGCACCAGGGGGTAGAACTTTTGGAATTCTTGCTGTCACGCTTGTCACTCCTGGTGTCTCCTGTGTGCACCTGCTGTGTATCCTCTTCTGCCAGGTCCAGGGTCTGAACACATTTTAAAGCAGAGATGATTTTGGCCTGGGTTTTGAAGGAAGAATAGGAGTTAAAGTTGAAAAGGGAAAGGAGACCATTCAGACACAGGGAGTGAGATGACTTGGTGGAGATTTAATAACCATAATTCCTGCTGTGCTTGGGTCTATGTCTACTGCTGGGGACATGGAAGGTGGTTATCAGACCCTTCATTATTTCATATATCATGTATGTGGGGCTGGTCACTCTTGAAGCCCTAATTCTTACAATGTAGATTGAAAAGGATGAATGAAGGGAAAAAGTAAAACAGCTTTCCTCCACTACTCTGGCACAATAGGAATAAACATATATTTAGAGCTGCAATCCTTCCTTTATGCTTTACCACAGATGCAAGTTACCACAGACTCAATAGGCTTGAAAAAAAGCAGATTCTTGAGTCCTATGCTTAAAAATACTGATTGAACAGGACAGACATGATTAACCAGGAATCTGCATTTAAACAAATCTCAGGTATATTTCTCATGCAGATGTCCAAGGGCATCTCTCCCCCAAGGTAGAGGCTACAGGCTTTTCATATAAAACTTCTGTGGGCCAGGTGCAGTGGCTCATGCCTGTAATACCAGCACTCTGAGAGGCTGAGGTGAGCAGATCACGAGGTCAGGAGTTCAAGACCAGCCTGGTCAACATGAGGAAACCCCATCTTTACCAAAAATACAAAAATTAGCCAGACATGGTGGTGGGAGCCTGTAATCCCAGCTACTCGGGAGGCTGAGGCAGGAGAGTCGCTTGAACCTGGGAGGTGGAGGTTGCAGTGAGCCAAGATAGTGCCATTGCACATCAGCCTGGGCAACAGATGGAGGCTCCATCTCAAAAAATTAAAAAAGCTTTTGTGATCAGGTTTCTGGGGCTTCCAGAAATTCCTACAGTCTTACTGTATCTTCAGTATTCATTGGCTTTGTTTTATTAGTTTTCTGTGGTTGTGTAACAAATTGCTACAAACAGTGGCTTAAAACAACCAAATTCGTGATTGCATGGTTTCTGTGGGTGAGAAGTCAGGACACTGGGTTCTTTTCTTTTTCCAAGGGCAATCCTTTGAGTTACACTGGTTTAATGTTTTCCAAGTCCTTCACAGAAATGTCACTTTCCCTTGAAGTGACATGATGTTCATTTTACAGATGAGTCAACTGAGGCTTAGAAAATGATCTTCCAAAACACCAAATCAATACATGGTAAGAGTCGGGGACAAATTCAAATTTTTTCTTTCAGGCCCCAAGATCTTTTTTTGCCTTTCCTGTCTCTGAAGGCATAATTTATCATAGTTTATACATGTGAATATTGACTTGATCTGCTTCCGACTGACGTTTTGGCTTTTCTTTGTTTGTTACTTCATCTCCTTAATATTTATGCAACCTGAACCAAAAGGTCTGCTGTTGCTTCGATTCCTATCCGAAGCCCTGAGGAATTCACATTAGCACTTCCATAACAGTCATAAAGGCTCTGCAAACTGCTCAGAGTTTAAATATGGAAGTGGAAACCCTAATCACAATTTAATATAACTAAATATGTACATACTTTATGGTCAATCATCCAGACCATTTACAGGGTCCCTTGGCTTTGAAATTACTAGATCTCAAATGGTGCCGTAGATGAGCTTTGCTTGACATGACATATATTGAAATAGACTGTGAAGTGATCACTTAGGGATGAAAACCTCACTACAGTCTTAGTGAACCAAAGCTAAGAGGCAAATTATTCAATTACAGTAAATTTACAGTAGCTTAATATTTGATAAAAGTGGTTCTTCCATCATCAGAGCATCTTACTGAAAACCCTTGAGCAGCAAAATAGCACCGGAAACTCTTAAGATGTTTTAACCACTTATTAAGAAAATTCATCTAGCTTGATCTTTTATGAGCAGTTTGCCTTAAATATACTTTTTTTTTTGTAATTGTCAGATACTTTGCACATGCACCATTGGCCTTGAAATTAACCCACTAATTGTTCTACTGTGAGCAGGGGCGTGCGTGGGTGGAGCACACAGCCACACCCACTGCAGGAAAGGCTGCTTGGGGTTGAAAGCACAGCTTTGGGAAAGGCAGACTTTGTCTGTACTTTGGACTTGCAGGTGAGGCTTCAGTCCTGAGTGCTTGCCCTTCTCAGATGTGCCTAGCAAGGGGATAAATGGCTTTATGAAAAGGCAAGATGCACGTCACAGGTCATGTTCGATGATAAGCCAGTTGTCTGCCCCAGAAAACTACAAAGCAGGACTTCTCATATTTTAATGCAGAGATGAATCAACCAGGGAATTTGGTTAAAATGTACCTTCTAATTCGGCCTAAAAGTCTGCATTTTTGACAAGCTGAAGGGTGATGATGCCCCTGCCACTGCTCTGCAGAAGCCTCTGAGAGTTGCAAGATGTGGATGCTCCCTGCCCCACCTGTATTGGGTACATTTATAAAAATGGAGTCTCAGGTGCGGCACCTAACCTGAAGGACAATGGAACAAAGCAGACACAGCGTTGGCGGGGTTTGAACCCAAACTCTATAGGTTCCCAGTTGTGTATAGTTTGGGATGAGCTGTTTAACCCATCTGAGAAAATTCTATTGCGTTGGACCTGAGGAAGGACAGAGTCCCATCCGTCCTAACTCTGGCATGCTGGATTGAGGGGCACTTAAGGAAGTTCATCTGGCCCTCTAGCCTCCTTGGATAGGTACATCCAAATATCAGTGCCACTCTGCAGCTTGCTTTGGAGTTGCCATCACATAAATAAACATTCTGTCTGCCCAAACTTCATCCTTGTGAAGCCACACCGGCTATTTTTCTAACTTCTAGAACGTGAGTTCAACTTCTTAATCTGGGTTTAGTTAAACTTCCCTACTGCTCAGGCACTTGTCTTCAGATATAAAAGAGGTGAAGAGAGGGGGTGGAAATGCTAATTAGGCCCTGTCACAATTCCAGCTACTGTTGTGAGAACTCACAGTATGCAAATCAGATTAAACCGACCCTAAGCTTCTCAGGGCTATAAGGGCAGGGGCGGGGTACTGGATTGACAATTGCAGGGTGAAAAGGTAAAAGCTGGTCCTTAGCCTCTTCCCAGGATTCCTGTTTTTTTTTTTTTTTTCATTTGCTCTGCAGTGTCTCTGAAGCCCCGAAGCTGAAAGATACCCAGGAGGAAAAATCGAACCAGATGAGATGTGTGTGTAGTGTGTGTTAAATAAAACACAGCCTGCTCCCCAATGTTGCAGCTGTATTCAGAGTAAAAGTGAGCTAATGGCTTTAAACACACGCACACACACACACACGCACACACGCACACACACAATCACCATTCAGCTCAGTATAAATGTCACAGCATCAAATACCAAATACTGAGAATTATTAACGTAAGTGGCCTTCTATAATAAAGCTCATTATTAATAGGCCTATTAGCTCAGCATTCATTTGAACTGACAGCAACTTCTTTCTACGGCAGCTGTTTGCTCCCTTTTTACATCCAAGACCCCTTCTGACATCTCAATGTATATTAAGAGGCAGAGAACGGGGTGGGGGAAGGCAGGGTGGCATAATGAAAGGAATGCAGATTATTTTAAAAGGGGGAAGAGAGATGGGGAGTTACTATTTATCAAGCATGCATTATAAAATAATGGCAAGCATTATTGGGCATAGATCACATGCAAGCACGTTACATGTATTATTTTATCTCACTCCCAGAAAACACAGGACACTGGTTAAAATTAAATTACAGATAAATCACATTAATCACATTAGAAAATACAGGCATGTTCCAAATATTGTCCCAATTGCATATTATTTACGTGAAATTTAAATTTAACTGGGCGTCCTGTATCCTTAGCTGCTAAATGTAGAGCAAATCCTGTTATCATTCATATTTTACAAGTGAGGGTACTGAGGCTTAAAGGAGTGCAGCCCAAGGTCAGCCTGCACACTGGGTAAGAATTGCTGACCTTGAAGCTGGTTCACTTCAGAATTCATTCCCTCACCAGGATTTCTACATGTGCATCAGTTATGATACACACAGCTCAATACATGCTTTCTCTCATTTATTTTCCCAGAGGTTCATGTAGTTGTCTTTATTGTACCCATTTTCCAGATGGAATTGAGGTTCTGAGCTGTCAAGTATCAGGAGAGTCATCTCGGTCATTTATCCAGCATTTGCTGAGCAGGTACTCAGCACCAGGTGCTCTGCTGGACATGGTGGCTATAAAACACATATAGAGGCTCAGTCCTCAAATATTATGCACATAGTACATATAACAAGGCAAGTGCACCAATCAGGTAAGTGAAATGTAGGATGAGACAAGGTTACCTATCATAACTTCCCAAAATAGTTAAGCGGTTATGTCAGCTTCTTTTTTGCAAAAGCTTTCACCTGGTGAAGACCTTTTGAGGGGCAGACAGTGCAGATTAATTTTTAAAAAACAGTCTTAAAGAAAACCCTAGATTTCTATACGTAAAAACAGTGTTTTATTTTTAGCTTAAAAGTATTGTAAAACTTCTAGGGGAATGAATCATTGGGTGAAAAACTGGAGAAGTTTAATAAATGAGAATCTGCAGAGACCAGTTTAATATCGCACAGAAAATGACATGAAGAGATGATCACCTTTCATTCGTCCATCTCAGCTCAGGATCAAATGATGGAGAACAGATTATTTGACATTTATTAAATGAATGTGTGTTAAACACCTAGTATGTGCCAAGCATCACAATGGAAAAGTGCACACCTGCTCCAAGGGAATACACAGCTGTTGGATACCCTCTTTGACCCTCATTTTACTCATCTATAAAATGGAAATATTGATAATGCTTACATTGCAAGGCACTTGTGAATGTCAAATGAATTAATATATTTAAGCTCCTAAAATAGGATCTGACACAGACTAAATGTTCAGTAAACTTGAGCTCTCATTATTTTTTGTTGGGGGCTGATAGAATCACAAAGAGCTATACTAACAATGGATACTGACATTACAGTGTGATAACGGGTTATTTGGGGCAAACGCATGGTGATGTGGGCCCAATAAAATCAATCCCCAACAAGGCCCTAGAGATAAATGAAGGCCTCATAGACTACAAGATGAGTGTTTCCCCAGAAGACAGGAGGAAAGGGCTTCCCAGCTTAAAATAAGTTGTTAACATTTATTGATGCATTGATGTAGGCACTATTTGCACATACAGGTAAAGAAACAGGCTATAGCTTGCAGATCTGGGATAAGGACCAGTTGGTGTGGTTCTTGTTCCTGGTAAGTCTCTCTGGACTACAATGGCAAGTGATCTGGGGCAGTTGGTGCCCAGTGAGAGTGGAAGGAGCATGGAGGCTGAATGTGTGGAAGAGGCCACACCAGGGGCAGCCTCAAAACTCACGGAAGCTGCTGACTTTGTCCTGTGAGTGATGGAGGACCACTGACTAGTAGACAACAGAGGGACACAGGAATGACTTGGTCAGAGTTGAGTTGTAAAAAAAAAAAATGGCACTACTGGATATGACAAAAATGATTTAGGGAAAGAGAGGGAGATTAGCAACACTTTCACTCATCGTCCTTTCCCCCAGCCTCTTGCTTATAAACACACACACACACACACACACACACACACACACACACACAGAGAGAGAGAGAGAGAGAGAGAGAGAGAGAGAGAGACAGAGAGATAGAGAGAGAGACAGAAACAGAGAGAAAATGGAGGTATAATTTTCAAGTTGTCTTGTTTGTGTAGCTATGAACTCCAAAGTAGTTTTGGCAAATGCATCTGAATTACATATATAATAGCTTTTTATTTTTCACCAAAGAGATCCTTTCCTGAAGAAGGCTGAAGTATTCCTTGTAGCCCAAAGTTGATCACTCCTTGTAACTGAAACCTCTCCAGTGTAACATGGCTCTCCACTTGCATGATTCCTTTAATGAGGTCTTGAAAGACATGTAGAAAATGGACTGTGCTTAGTCAATCCCAGTACTGTGGTTGCATGTAACTGGTGGCTGGTAATTTAACAAATGAAACGGATGGATGGATAGAAGGATGGATAGATGGATGGATGGATAAACTAGTGGGTGAATAAATGAATGGATGAGTGAGTGGATGGTGAGTGGGTGGATTAATTAGTGGATGGACAGATGAATAAATGGATGGATCGATGAGTGGTTGGTGGGTGGATGGATAGATGGATGGATGGAAACATGCATAGACAGTAATGTGAATTAATAGGCAGACAGAAAAGTCAGAAGATCAGTGGATGGGATGCTAGTTTGATGGATAATAATTGATGATTGAGTGAACCTAAGGTTTACAACTTATTGTTTCTAGAGTCTTCATCTTCTCAGTGGATATCTTTGGTGAAAAACAAAGCTATTACATATGTAATTTAGAGGTAGATAGTAGTGAACTTCAGCAACTTAATAAAAATACATGACTTCTAGAACTTCAATCACTTTTAGAAGATAAAGAAATCATTCAGAAATGTGTCTTCTTTTGAACAATAAACCCACAAATATGTTGACAAAAATTAGATGTGTTTCCCAAAACTTTGGAGTTTATAGCTGCACAAACAAGACAACTTGTTACAAGTATGAAATGAGTAAACAAATGGTCAATGCTTAGTTGAAACTTGTTGATGGCTATCAATAAATTTAGGACTGGAGCTGTAGTATCTAAGATATTGACCAGTTTAATGAATGCTAGTTGCTATAACAGGTAAGTCTTGAAATCTCAGTGGCTTAACACCACTGTATTTTGTCTGTTTTCACACTGCTATGAATAACTGCCTGAGACTGTGTAATTTATAAATAAAAGAGGTTTAATGTACAGATAATTCTGCAGGTCTGGGGAGGCCTCAGGAAACTTACAAGCAGGGTGGAAGGGGAAGCAGTCGTGTCTTACATGGCGGCAGGTAAGAGACAGCAAAGGAGAAACTTCCAAACACATATAAAACCACCAGTTCTCTTGAGAACTCACTACTATCATGAGAATAGCATGGGAGAAATCATCCCCATGATCCAATTACCTCCCTCCTTTGACACGTGGGAATTACAGGTCCCTCCCTTGACACATAAGGATTACAATTTGAGATGAGATTTGTGTGAGGACACAGAGCCAGACCATATCAACTGTAAAGGTTTTTCTTCTTACTCACATTACAAGTTCAACAGCAATTATGGAGATCATGAATGCATGGATAGTTCCACACAGTCACTCAGGTATCCAGGCTGGTAAGTTCATCATTGTACAGTTAATTCATCTGAAACATAGGGCTGTGTGGTCACTGAGGTAATGGAAGATAAAAAGTGGTGACAGCAGCCCTTAGCCTGACAGGGTTTACGTCACCTCCTCTCCAGTCAACTGAGCAGAACTTGGCACATGGTTGGTGTCATGTTCACGTTCACCTTAATGCTGCCTGTCTTGCCACCATCTGCTCTGCCATGGGAGATGACTGCCCACATGCAGGGTCAGCAGGGAGTGCCTGAGAGTACAGACCTCTGAGAGCAGCCCTCAGCCAACAGTGAAAGAGGAAGCAGCAGATAAACACCCCAGTCTCCTTATTCCTCCATCAGGGTGATTCTGAGACTCCTTTTATGCTAATTTCTAGAGTTCCGGTCCAGTAAGCTGCAGTTGAAGTTGGCTTGATATCACACTGGTTCTTGCCCTCACTCTTTTCCCCTCCCCGATAACATCACCAGGGATCATCTTTTTAGGACACTGCTGGCCTATCAATCCTTGTCTTGGGGTCTCCATCTGGGGAAACCCATACCATAAAACCATCCAACCCTAAATGAGTTGCATAGGAATTGAAGAGGAGCACATGGAACATTTGGAATCCACTAGCTTTGCCACACCCAGCCAGTCCATTGAAATAACACCACCCAAACTCATAGCACAAGGAGAGGTTTCTGCCTGTTCGCAAAATATTCCTAAGTACCCAGAAATGGAGAAAAATTGGAAAACTCGTGGTCCCCATGAATTGATTCTTAGTGTTGTATGTCTGAGCCAGCCACATAATGAGGCTTTGCAATCACATCCGCCCTCCTTACACTGACGCTAAGCTTTGATTAATGAAGCGATGCCCATTGTATGAGTAGGAAAAAGGACTCAGGCCTAGTCACTTCCACTCAATTGCACATAGTTAGTGTGATACTTGATATAACATTCCAACAATTCCCTATTCAGAGTCCAGTCTTTTTTTTTTTCTTTTTCTCGTCTCTTCGTAGGACAACGAAGTCGAAAGTTATTCATCTTGGTATTAGGCCCTTAATTCCTGTCTACGCATAAAAGAGCAGGAACGGCTACCCCGCTCAGGGACTTAAGCTGTTACTTAATCTTGAATCTTTTTGGCTCTTGATTTAAAGGCTTTCAAATCCTTTTTAAGAGAAAAAAGACATCTATCATTCTAACATTAATATCTTCGCAGTCTTTTCTCCCCTGAAGGATGAGGTGTAGAATATGTGTATGGGCCAGATTAACCAAAAAAAGAACGGTGCATCATTCATTCATCCATTTATTTATTGCTCATACATTCATTGAGCATCTACCATGGGCTAGATATTGTGATGGCTCATGGTGGTTCTCTCATCTGTGAGAATTGTGCAGCGTTGTAAACACAATGCAAAATGCACACATGTAGAAGATATGAAATAAAGAGGGATAAGTTACCTAAAAAGAATATAGTTCAGAGTTTGGAGGAAGGAAAGATGGCAGCTCATTGGATATGCAAGTGTGTATGGAATCGAACAGGTATTTATTCATTCATTCATTCATTTAGAATGATGTTGATCATCTGCCATGTGCTGGGGAATCTGCTAGCTCTAGGGAAAGTGTGGATGGATACAGGTGACCCAGTTACTGCTTTCCTGTGATGTCTACAGTTTACTGGAAGGGAAGGGAAGTACTATTTGAAAATGTTAAGATGGATAAGTTGTTAGAGGTATGAGGAGATAAAACCTTTTTAGGCCAAGGGAACAATGCAAGCATAAAGCCACAAAGTAGATATGGGCAAAAAGTGAAAACAAAAAAGTCCATTCCATTGGGTAGAAAGGACTGGGGTTACGCACGAAAGGATACTAGGCTGAAATCAGGGCTCTTGATCAGATCTGGGAGGAATTGGCTGCCCATCCAAAGGGAATCTGAGATCGTTTCAGCAAAAAAGGCATGTGATTGACTGATCCAGCAGAGAAAGACAAGTGAGTCATTAATGCAGACAGGAAGCAGTTCCAACAGCAGAAGTGAAAACACCAGGACCTGAACCAGGGTAGTGGCAGAGTGGTGAGTGACATGGGAAGGACGTGAGAGGTATGATGGCAGCAGGGCCTGTGAGAATTGTGACCGCCACGATGCCGCTGTTTAAGTTCACAGAGAAAGGTGGGACAGAGGTTGGGTGCTCACCAATATTGGTTCCCCTTCATCCTGGGCACAAAATGGACATTTTTTCCAGCATCTCTGAGAGATGAGTGTGGCCATGTGACTGAGTCCTGGTCAATACAAGATGAGCAGAAGTTTCCTGCAAAACTTCCTTGCCTAGCCCATAAAAAAGACTTTCACATGCCACGAGCATGGGGAGAACAGGCACAGAGAGGAGAGTGGAGCCAGTCAGAAGGGAACAGTACTCCTGGGCACCTGCCAAGGGCAAGGGTCAGCAGACGTGTTCTGTGAAGAACTAGAAAGTACACTTTCTAGGCTTTGAGGCCATACGGGATCTCTGTCGCAGCTACTCACCACTGCCATGGTAGCGCAAAAGCAGCCGTAGACAAAGTGTGAATGAATGGTGTGGTTGTGTTCCAAATTAAACTTTCTTTGGGAAAACAGGTGACAGGCTGGATGAGGCAAATGAGTTTCAGGGTGGTCAACTCCTGGCCTCTAGCAAACAGCTGCCTCCTGCTGACATCCCTGGACTGTGAGAAACCAGGGCATAAGGTCCACTTTGGTTGGTTAAACTCCTGAGCCTCGGGGTGGTTTGCTGTGATTGCTAACTTTGACTTATGTAAGAGGAGAGAAAAAAGGCCATGAGACTATTCTACATTCCTCGGTGAAAAAGTGACACCCATGGGATTTAAGGTAAGAAATTCCATCACAAGCTTTAAACAATCCCTTGAAAGTGAGTGTGACTGGGAACGTACCAGGACAGAGCACTAATATGCCTAGAAAATCCTGGACGACTCAGTCTACGAATACCCAAGGACCCAGAATTTCATTGCTTAAAAGTGCAGTGAGTTGATGGCGAAGGGCCCCTTTTCATGGCACGGTAGGATAATTGGAGTTTAGACACTTTCGTTTACTGATGGAAAATTTTGCTGTCTGCATTCCAGAATTCAAAAGAAAGAAGGGAGAAAAGAAGCCTTGGATGTGAGCCAGATGGAGGAGAACTGAAGAAGTCTGTCAGCAAGCCCTCAGGTAACAATATCATAATTTAAAAATCTTCCTAACAGTGGGGGAGTAATTAACGATGCAGCTTCCCCTTTTCCTGTTTCCATTTCGGCCAGGCAGAATTCTCCGTGTGTGTGTCTTGCACACACATGCGGGTATACACATGGAATCATCAGGGGCAGGAGAAGGGAGGAGCGTGTAGCAATAAGTTTTAAAAAGTGGATTTATTCATTTCAAAGTCATCATTAAACAGGGGCCACATATTTGCCTCTGTTGCGACTTGCAGATTCCTTGAGGTGTTTTAATCAGTCTGCAGACTCCGAGACAAATTGATAGACCACCCTGAACAATCCGCAGTGGCATTCTTGCAGGATGGATTTAAAAGCCTTTCTGATTTATTTGGGTTTGAAAGGAGAGAAGACAAAAGTATCATTCTGGCTGGCAACCACGTTGACTTCTCTTAGAGAGACTTCTCCTCATGCCTTAGTGACAGGGAGATTTCAATTCCCCCAGATGCCCAGTGGCAAACATTCCATTACAAGGTCACCCAAGACGGCTTTCTTTCACTGAATTTCTGTTTGAGGTGCTCAAAGACCTGTAATTCACACAATCACGCATTTATACTGTGGATCTAAAATGATTTTAGAATTGATCTGGCAAATATACATGAATGTGGTAAGAGCAAGAGATTGATTCTCAGGTCACTTGGGCCAAAATGCAGTTGTGCGGCCATATAGCTGTGTGACCACTGACCTATCACTGCCATTTCCTGAACCTCAGCATTTTTTTCTTTTTTTGAGACAGTCTCACTCTGTCACCCAGGCTGGAGTGCAATGGTGTGATCTCAGCTCACTGCAACCTCCGCCTCCCAGGTTCAAGTGATTCTCTTGCCTCAGCCTCCTAAGTAGCTGGGATTACAGGCGCGTGCCACTGTGCCCAGCTAATTTTTGTATTTTCAGTAGAGATGGGGTTTCAACATCCTGACCAGGCTGGTCTTGAACTCCTGACCTTGTGATCCACCCTCCTCGGCCTCCCAAAGTGCTGGGATTACAGGCATGAGCCACCGCTCCCAGCCAAGCTTCAGCTTTTTTCCTGCAGAGGTAGGCATTGAAGATTGGCTCAGATTTCAGTTTTTCAGAATGTGTTCCAAACAATGTCAGTAGCAATACTGTGGAAAAAGTGTTCAATGATTAATTCTATCAGTAGTTGTGTCCAGGTCCACCAAAAAAGGCCAGAAGTGACAGTAGGTTAAGCAAGATAGAAGTTCTTTTTTTATTTTTTTCAAACAAAAGAAGTTGTGACCAGGCATGGTGGCTCATGCTTATAATCCCAACACTTTGGGAGGCCAAGGCAGGAGGATTTCTTAAAGCCAAAGTTTTAGATCTGTCTTGTCAACGTAGTGAGACCCCATCTCTACAATAAAAAAAATTTAAAACAGTTATCTAACTGTGGTGGCATGTGCCTATAGACCTAGCTACTGAGGAGGCTGAGGTGGGAGGATTGCTTGAGCCCAGGAGTTCGAAGATACAGTAAGCAATGATTATGCCACTTCTCTCCAGCCTGAGCAACAGGCTAAGACCCTGATATGGTTTGGCTCCAAGTCCCTACCCAAATCTCACCTTGTAGCCCCATAATTCCCACATGTTGTGAAAGGGACCAGGTGGGAGATGATTGAATCATGAGGGTGCATCTTTCCCATGCTGTTCTCATGTTAATGAATAGGTCTCACGAGATCTGATGGTTTTTAAAAAAGGAGTTCCCCTGCACAAACTCTTATTTTTCTTGCCTGCTACCCTCCAGGTAAGACATGGCTTGCTCCTTCCGCCATGAGTGTGAGGCCTCCCAAGCCACTTGGAACTGTAAATCCAGTGAAACCTCTTTCTTTTGTAAACTGCCCAGTCTCAGGTATGTCTTTATCAGCAGCATGAACACAGACTAATGCAGACCCCATCTCTAAACAAAGAGATACACGAATAGAGAGGTTAGCAGTCTTCAATGAACCCAGATCTTCTGTCTTCCATCTCCCCATCCTTAGCAATGACTTTCGTCTACAAAATACTTTGTACTTCAAGATGGTTGCTAGAGCTCCAGCCATCATACTCACATTCCTAGAAGCAAAAAATCTAAGAAGCGTAAAGCATGGTGGACAGGAAGAAACTTCTAGATAAAAAGCTCTTTTAAAATGTCTTTCCTGGTGCCCCTTAGGACACTTTTGTTTTAATCTCATGGACCAGAATGTAGTCATATAACCACACCCAGCTGCAAGAGGTAATGGAAAATGTAACATTTTAGCCAGAAATATTGTCAATGTGAACAAAATCAGAGTTCTATTACCAAGAACTCTGAAGTGAGTGGTTACTTACTGATAACTAGTAATTCCTACCAAACTGGCCAAAGAAGACTGTAACATACTGGGTTATGGTTGAGTAGATTTCCTCACTGCATTTTTCAGAGATTTTTAAGTGCAAATGTGCATTGTGGCATTTCCAGTATGGGTTGTGTGTCTCTTAATTATTCAATTATAGACTCCCATTATTTAGGAGCATCGTGTGAAATTCAGTGTGAGAAGTAATTGTGAGGGTAGCTGCATGCAAAGATTTCAAGTTTTCTTTGTTATTGACAGGTGTTACATTATCTAGATCAGGGTCCCCTCTTCCTCACCAGATCCTCCAAGGGAAATCCAGATTTTCTCTATTCTTTCCCTCCTGACAGCCCTCTGAGTACTCCTGATAATCCCAGAAATGACTCCAAAGCACCCTGTGGGCATTGCCCTCCCTAGATTGAAGGAGACACACGAAGACCTCCTCTCTGTCATTGTCATATGTAGTCATGCATCAATGGATACTCACCAGGATGAGATCATGATGAAGTTAGGCAGCAAAGTCTTGATTTGATTCCCATCAAGTTAGGATGTATTTGGAAGAGACCAGAATGAAGTGTTCCATTTTAGGAAAAGCCCTTTATACAGAAAAATGTAGTGATCACATCATCGTGATTTAAAGGGGCGATTGTGAATTAAAAGCATAACAAGTAAAAACAAAAATTACTCTTCTATGTGTTCCCTTCATGCAAGGCCCTGCCTTGGTTCCATTAGCAACACGATGACCTGTGATGATGTCAACATACAATTCTAAGTTTCAAAGCTCTTCAAGGGCATCACTGATGCATGCATACGCATTTATTGAGTCCTTACAACGTGTGAAGCCCTTTGTGTTTGTCCTTTAAAAACTCATGGGTCAAGCAGTAGAGGAGAATCCTAAATAATTAAATCAGAAAACAGTTCTCAAGGTCTTCATAGAGCTGCAGGTGGCTGATGGTGAGAGGAACTCTAGCATAAGACATGCACGCAAATAAGCCGCAGCTATGGCATTTCCTAGACCTTGAGCAAGTTATTTCACAGCTTTGCCTTAGTTTCCTCATCTGTAAAATAGAATTAATAAGGATTTTATCTCATAGGATAGAATTAGCTATTAAACAAAATAATGCACCCAGCATTTTACCTGACACGTGAACGTCCAGCAATGACATTGCTGTTGTTAATGTTATTCATTCTTATTATTTTCATGGCAATATGGCAATGGGGATACACAAAGGAGAGAAGGATGGCTCAGTCTTGGAGAAGGGTGACTGAGTTACCACTTTACATGGAAAAAACTTTAAATGAGATCAGGAGTTTGAAACTAGCCTGACCAACATGGTGAAACCCCGTCTCTACTAAAAATGCAAAAATTAGCCAGATGTGGTGGCATGCGCCTGCAATTCCAACTACTCAGGAGGCTGAGGCAGGAGAATTGCTTGAACCTGGGAGGCAGAGGTTGCAGTAGGTAGAGATCGCACTCGAGCCTGGGCGACAGAGTGAGACTCTGTCTCAAAAAAAAAAAATGTTCCAGAAGATGAAGATATTTCAGTGGTCATCTAGACCAGCCTATAAAACAAAACATCAGACTTAGTTTGTAGTCTGATCCATGCTAGTTTTCAAATCTGCTGTTTACAGTAAGCTCCAGCCAGTTCCAATCAGCAGACATATTGCTTTAGCCATTCGAATTTGAGTGATTCTCTTTCACTTGATGACCTGCCCAGTTGTGGGATTTTATTTTACCTGGCAAATTTTTGTGTTTACATGCTTGGTCCTCTTTTATAGGAAGATGTTGCTAAGAAGAGAAACAGTGGTGACCTATAAAAGGAGTAAGGCCTGGGCCATAAAATCCATTGTAAGGTCAGAAGCCAAGAAGGCAGATGACGGGACTGAGCATGGTTAAGGTGAGTGGACCAGAGCAAGGTGTGCAGAACCAGCCTCCACCTGCATGGTGCTCACTCCACAGAGCCATTCACAGCTCATCACAGCCATTCTCAACCACTGGGCCACTCTGGACAAGTGCCTTCCTCCCTCCAGGGCTTCTAGTTTTGTCATGATGAAAGGAAGATGTGGGTAAACGACATCACGACGGTCGCTTTCCGAAGTCTGATTTCAATCGCACAGCTCCCTAGAGGCAAGGCAGAAAAATGTTGTCAGAGGAAAGAGTATGTCTTCATCCATCGACCCACATATGCTATCCAGAAGCTTCTGAGGTTCTTGGAATTTCTTGCAAGAAGTCCCAGTACCCGAAGAATAATTCACAACACCACAGTTTCTTTTAATAAGCAGTTACATCATCTTTTTAGAGACTGCCACCCACAGCCTCACCACAGATGGATTGTTCTTAAAAATGAAGTCTTTGGATGTCGAGGTCACCCAGGCATCATGGGAGCCTTGGGTCCGGGCCTCCCACCTCACAGCCCCCTCGCCTCTCCCCACAGAGCAAACCAGCAGGACAAGAGAAGATTTTTGCTTTTCAAGGAGATGGTTCCCTGCTCCTCGGCTGTGTTTCTGTGTTCACTGCACTAGGTTTAGCAACGCCTGTTCACGAAGTGCAAAGAAAATTAAAGTGAGGTTTTTGTGATAAACCTGATAGCTTCCATTTCCATTTTTAATGTTCCTTGAGGATATTTAACTGATTTGCCCCACATCCTGTGCCTTGTTTTGTTCCGGTTCTATAATGAGAGTATTAATTGGTAACACTTTTCCACGAGGTCTGGAAACGCTGACGGGAAAGAGGAGGCATCCAGAGTGAACATAAGCTGTAAAGTCCTCACTTACCAGAGCTACACAAGATATGAAGTTGCACATTGGAAAGCATTCTTTTCAAGGCAGCCTGTTCAAAGGTCTTGGAAGCAAATGTCATCTGGGTGGCATCGTCATGTGCTGGAGTCACCATGGTGGCTGCAAAAGAGTCCCTGGCGTTGGCTAAATTCCTAGCGCCACATTTGAGAGCCATGCAATTTATCCAGTTTATCTTAAAGTCTAAATCTGCAATGTGAGGATTGTCATAATGTGTATGAGATTGCTATGAGGATTAAATGAAATAGCAGAAGCCAATCATATAATAAGGACCCCAAAACCATTTGCATCTTTCTTCTCTTTCTCCTATTGGCACAAGGATTTCATTTATTAAGGTATTTTTCCAAAATGTAATTTTTTATTTGTTTGAGGCCTTGAAAACCTCTAGCTGTAGGCGGACTGATTTTTCAAAAATTAACTGATCTATATCAAACACATGTTAAGTTTATAAAACCGTGCTAAGCACCATGGGAAACAAAGTTGGTCCCTTATTCTAAAGGCACTTAGTTGGAATGGCAAAGCGGAAATGCATGCATTATTGAGTGACTTTGAAAATCTGAAGCGAGGTATTCGGAGGGGTGCTCTTTGGTCACTTGGGAGTGATGAGTCAACAGCAGAATGAGTGATATGTCTGTGAGCTCCTCCAGGCCTTCACTTCTTTCTTTATCTCTACAGCCCCCAGGCTTATAGTCTATGATACACAGTGGGACATCAGCAAATGTGTCATTGGTGGATGAATGAGTAGGTGGATAGATGAATGAATGAATGTATGAATGAAGTTCATTTTGGTTTCTTTTTGTGACCAGCAGTAGACTCACAGATTCTGGGTCAGCAATAGGAACATGGCAGTGTAGAGATATTATAGTTGTCTCTACTCCAAGATATCTGGAGTCATAACTGGAACACCTGAGTGAGGGCTGGCTCAAGGGCTGGAGCTGCCTGGAAGCTCATTCATTCATTTGTCCAGTGTTTGATATTGTCTGTAGGCTGTCAACAATGGGAACACCTACGTGTTCCTCCCAGTGGCCTGAGCTTTCTCACAACATGGAGGTTCTAAGGATGACATCTCAAGGAAGAGGGTCAGGCATAGGCTGCATGGCCTTTACTCACCTAGCTTCAGAGACCACACAGTATCTCTTCCTCCTGTTGGTTAAGGCAGCAGTCATCAAAGCTTCCCACGTTCAAGGGGAAGAACACAGAAACTCTGCCACTGGACGGAAAGAGACGAAGGCTTGGAAGAGCCCATGGATCTAGAAATATTGTGACCATTAAAAAAAAAATCCTCCACAAATATGACAAATGTGAATGAATGCTTCTGAGTTCAGGTTCACTCCAGTTGGTGCTGAGGTGGGGTAACTGGTACATATTTTTCGGGAGATTTGGAGCAGGGAAGCCTGGAGAATAGAGTTGGATGAAGGTGTTGGAAATGTACTAGCATTTCAAAAATCAGGAGTGAAGTCTCCTTGGTTACTTATGATATAAAGGAAGGACTTGAAGGAGCATATGGCCAAAGAAGCGTCACTGGTTTGACTGGAGAAGTGGAATCCTGCGAGAGAAATATGGAGAAAGAGAAGCCTGGGGGAAGCATCGAAGCTGGTGGCCATAGGCCTTGGGTGTTCAGTCCAAAGCTCACCCTCCCCACTTCCCACTTCCCACATCCATCCCTTGGAGATGGTGGGGAGGCACATGGACCCTGTTTCAGGCCAACATGTAGTGACTCAGCAAAATGCACCGGAGAAGATGGGAGAAAAGGAACCAGGGTTGATTCTTATGATTCGGGTGGATGAGGGAGAACCCATGGGAAAGAAAATTACTCCACTGCTTTTACTTGAAACAATACTGAAACCTTGTCTTTCCTGAAGGAAACATAAAAGAATATATATATATATATATATATATATATATATATATATATATTTTCTTGAATGTTGAAGGCCAACACAGAGATAGGAAGCATTCTCTGAGAAGAACACGTGAGGTCACTGTGTTCCCCCGTTCTGTTCCCCAAGCAGGCTGACATGGGAGGAACCTTTTATTTTTTCCCTCCAATGTTAATTGAATGTGCAGATAGAGAGGTACTAAAGAGATGACATTAAAATGAAATGCGTCCCCCAGGCCCCTACTTCATCTGCGCTCTCACCCACTGCCCTCAAGCCTGGCAGAATAACTTTTTCTGGCCAAGAAAGCCATCTTCAGTTATTATTTCTCTTTGTCTCTGCTCATATCTCCTAATGGAAACGTTCCAGTAGCTGCTGGCTAGAAAATTAGCCATATGAACTCTGATTCTCCCTCTCTCTCATGTTCTTTCTTTCCATGTCTCTCTTCTCCTCAGATTAGTGAGAAAATTCAGCATTGAATCTCTTTCAAACCCTTCTCTCTGCACAGCCTGTTAACACATGGAAAGGGCTAAGATTAAACCTTAATTTAACTCTGTCTCTCACCCAAACGTCACCAGACTCCTGGCCCAGTTTAACTTTCAATCATTTTCAAAAAAGCCTGGAGAAGTGTGGCTCCACACTGCCTGTGTCTCCTCCGTGACCTTCTTCGCCTGGTCAGACGCCTCGTGATGAAATCCAAGATGGCATTAGGGAGGAGAAGGAGGGTGAGAAGAGATGAATATTTATTGAGTTCTGGCATATGCCAGGCACTTTAAATGCATTATCTCCTTGGATGGAACAGTCCCAAGGAATAAATATGTGTTTCTCTATTTTTTTTTCAAGAAGAGAAACTGAGGCTCATAGATTATATCTTTCTTATCCAAGTTCACACCAAGAGTAAGGGTAGGGTCATAATTTTCTAGCACTGATGCCAGTGTTCCAACTGTCCATGATGCTGGATTGGCCACAAGAGTGCTCGGTGACCGACACAAACCCAAGGATCAGAAGCCCTCACAGGGACTCTTCCAGTATGTGCTGCCATCCTCCATTTCCAGATAGAAAACTGAAGCTCAAAGAGGTTTAATCACTTTTTCATCCTTCACACATTTAGAAAGTAGAAGAGTTGAGATGGGAACTAGGCTCTGCTGTAGCTCAAAGCTCATGCTGTTCAAACTGTAATTATAATTTTGAATATTTGCACCACAGCTAACCCACCTAAAACCAAATTATTTCACTTTATGTCTCCTGGAATACCTAATATTTTTCCATTCAAAATCAAATTAATGGAAAGATGAGAGCCAAAATGTTTCTAAAAAACAGTATGATAGAATAGAGACAGTTTTTTTTGTTTTGAGTAATTATGAATAGTAATATTAACTCTAACAGAATCAGGCAAGTAGACATGAACAGGAGCCTAGACCAGCAGTGCCCCTGGAATGATGGATCCAGTTCTTAGGAGAAAAGATGTGGTACCCAAGAGGTGGGGAGGCGTGTAGCAGGTCAAGCAAGAGGCTGCAATCCACCATTGATGAACTCCAGAGAATCCAAGGGCTAAAACTCAGGGTGTTGCTTATGTCATTCACAAATGCAGGAGAGAAGGTAAGAATTCAACATTAGTTAAGCTCATCATGTCAGCAAGCCAACAGATGCTAAGTTATATGAATAAAGGTGTGTTTATCACAGTATTGTTCAATTGTAATAGCCATATATATACATATATATATATAATTTGTGTATGTATGTATGTTAAGAATTTTTCATTCAAGAATCATTGAATGAATAGATACACTCCTTCCCCCAAAAGACTATTACACAGCCATTATAAAACGTTGCAAAAATTTGCTGACAAAGAATGACTTTCAGCTCTGCTCTCCTTACTCCCCAAAATGAGAGAGTGAAAAATTGTCCTTTCTCTGGATAAATTTACCCGTATAAAAATATGTAGCATGAACCAGGAGGAAATAGTGCCAAAATATGCATAGTACATGACTCTACTCACAAAAAATGAGGATTTCTTTCTTGTTATTTATGCTTTGTTTTTATTTTTTTCATAATAAGTGTCTATTTTTTATAAAATGAGAATATATTGCAAGGTGAGAGACCAGGGCCAAGAGTCCAGGGCAGAGCTGGCTATGAGCCAAAGCCAGGGGCTCCAGCTATGTGCTGTTGGTAAATTTCAACACACAGGGGCCGTCCAGAATGAGAGTCAGGAGGGAGAGACTAACATGGTTGGATGCCCTCTCTGTTTCAGGCACATGACTTACTATCTCACTCCATCTTCTCAATGCCTTGCTTAAGTACATATACTTATCCTCGTTGTTTAGATATGAACTTGGAAGTTAATAAAGATTAAATAATACATCCAGACTCAGCCAGCTCGAATAATAACAGGAGGTCATATTTATTGAACACTCATGTGCCACAGCAAATGCTAAGGTCTTTCCATACATGTGTCAGTTTAGTCCTTGCTACAGACACATCTGGTAGGTGCCATGCCTTCCTCAGTGCTACAGATGGGGAGCATGAGGTGTACTTGACTCAACATCCCACAGGTCATAACAGTGGAGTCAGTATTGGGCTCTCTGGACTCCAGAGAGCACCATAAATGACTTTAGGACACAGCCAGCAAAGTCTGTAGCCAGCAATGTCAACATTCCAACTCCGAGTGAAGCCAAAAGATGTTCCTCCTTCCAGTCTAGTTCCTCTGGTTATACAAATGTCAAAAAAATGAAACAGCTGCAAACCAATGAATGATTCTGATATTTCATTACAGCTCAATCACCAATGCATTCATACCCTAGTTCATCCTGTCTAGGATTCTATTTAATTTTCTACATGATGGAGAGAGGGTATGATTTGAAAACCTTTGAA
Organism: Cacajao melanocephalus; assembly: GCA_963573385.1. Taxonomy (NCBI): domain Eukaryota; kingdom Metazoa; phylum Chordata; class Mammalia; order Primates; family Pitheciidae; genus Cacajao; species Cacajao melanocephalus. The sequence goes on from CAUYLG010054186.1 coordinate 80,871, forward strand.
GTCTCTTCCAAGTCCAACCTTATTAGGAAATACATCTCTGCTTTGGAGTCTTTGCTGGCTTCCTTTAACCTTCATGTCTTAGAATCCTTAAAAATAGTATGTGTGTGTGTGTGTATACACACACATAAATATACATGTATGTGTAGAAATATACATGTATATACACACACATAAATATACATACACACATACATAAATATACAAAAAGTGTGTGTGTGTAGACACACACACAAATATACATACATACATAAATATACATTTATAAAAATACATATATTTATCCCCATTGTATAAATATATATTTACATATATGTATGTATGTTAAGAATCTTCCATTCAAGAATCATTAAATACACTCCTCTCCAAAGAACTATTATTATATTATTATAAAATGTTACAAAAATTTGATGAGAAAGAAAAATGACTTTCAATCTTCCATGTGTCACCACTTCATTGCAATGGCTTGCTCAGTATATGTAAATATTTACATATATAATATACATAAATAGATGTATATTATAAATACATATATAAGTAAATATACATATATATGTATATTTAAAACTACTTTTACTTTAAAGTGATTTTAAAATCATAAGAAATTGAAAGAAATTCATGCAGAGAGTTCTGGTGTACCTTTCACCCAGCTTCCCCCAAAGATAGCCAGGAAATTGACATTGGTGCTTTTAACTAAGTACTACCATTAACTAAGCCACAAAGCTTATTTGAACTTTCCTCATTTGCTTGCAATCATCTGTCCAGCTTCTTTTGCCCTCATAGAGGCCGCACACACAGAGGAGCCCACTAAGTTGTCCTTCCATTACCAGCTCACTCCTCACCCTTTGCTCCCCAGCAATTTTATATTCTGATAAGTCCCCAAGACATCATATTGTTTGATTGTGTTCTGCTCTTGATTCCAAATATCCTTTGTCAAATCATTGCCAGCAAATGCCTCAGATCCCAAGCTCCCACCTTGGTGTCGCCTCGCCTGCCTGTCTTCTCCCATGTCCCTGCTGCCGCCATGTGTCACTGCCTCATTGCAATGGCTTGCTCAAAGGCCAGCCCCCTTTGGAAATATGTCTACCTTGGGCTGGGATTCATCTTTACTTTCTGGAGATTTCTATGCCAGCACCATGCCTAAGACACATGCTCGCGGGAGGAATGAACAAATGCAATCTACAAGCTTCAGAGCTACTCTTTTTGTATTCTGAAGTATCTCCTAAAAGGGAACCTCCTTCACCTTAAAAAGCTTCCTACTGAAGGATAATTAATTTGGAAATAAAAAGTATATATAGGATGCAGTACAAAAAAGAAAGAAGGATGTATATACATATATACTCAAACTATCATCCCACTTAAGGTGCTATAGAACCATTTTACCATTTAAGAGAAAAGCAAAACCACTGTGTATATAATTGAATTTAAATGGTGAAAATAATATTCATTCCACTATGCATTAAAGATACTATTTTAAAATTATTTCTAATTTAAACACATTCTCTCCAGTCCTCATTTTTTCCCGTTTTTGCTCCTGCTCTCAGGCACAAATTACTGTTAAGTTGGGCTGAATAATGAATGAAAACAGTCAGTGTTGTTAATGACAAAGTGTAATATTGAGCTGATGAGCCCTCTTGTTTGCAAAGCTTTCTCTCTCTCTCTCTTTTCCCCCCCAAACATTCCTTAGCAAGAATCACTGGGAAAATAATTTATATTCAACTGAGTATCTAATTGAAAGATTATGAACCCGTGGAAATGTAGACTAGCAGGACTGATATCCTAAGGAAAAAATAAATAAATAAAACAATCCTCCCTTTGGCTAAACACACTTACTGGTGTATGGCAGTCTCTTATGTGGAAGAGGAGCTTCCATTTTAGAGCTTACGCAAGTCCCACAGAGATAAGCTCTCAGCTTATGAGTCTCCATCATTGCGTTTGGGAAGAGTTTACTTGAGCAGAGGTTAATTTCACCGTATTACAGTTGCTGAAGTGCAGCGTGTCTTGACATCAATTTCCTGTCAGACACATGTTCTTTGAGATGTGAGATTCATATATATGAACATCAACTTGGAGAAGGCCATCTGTTTTCTCAGGACGAGGTGATCTTCAGGGAGTAGGAAAGGTAGGGCAGGTCCAGGGTCTGTATCCCATCAGTACCACTTTCTAGTGTTATTTCACTACCTACTCAGGTAGACAGCATTACTTCCTGCCACCTTAGACTTTTATAGATAATACTGAAATATCTCTGAAGTATTTCAAATTATTCCAATTAACAAAGGCCCAATCAGAGAATCTCAATAATTAAAGGATAACTATGCTATTTTTTTTCATTTATTTACTTAACAAAGCCTAAACTGAATGCCAGTGAAGTAAACAATTAACATAGGGCAGATCAGAGGTTGGACCCCAGAGATAGAGAGATTAATATTCCACAAGGTCCTAGTTCTTCAGGAACTTAAAAGTCATTCATAGGAGAGAAGCAGGTAAAGCAGGTACACTATTTCCTCCCATGTGAAAAGTCCTCACACAGATTGCAAGAAGAAAAGCCTGTGGATGAAATAAGCAACATAGATGAGTGGGCCCTTATCACTGAGGAGGGCAGACTTCTTAGAAGAAACATCACTCAGCTTTAAAATTTACAGCATGGTCTTCAGGCGTGTTCTAGCCAACGTTTAACCCTGGTGTTTAGAAAGTGCTTGTACACATAAGGGTGTGGGGTAGGGTGATGGCTCATGGATGGGTGCACGGGCTGCAGTATGTCCTGGCATGTAAGCATAGCTGCTGAGCCCCAGATACTGATGCACAGTTCTAGCATGCATTCAGAGGAAGGCAGCAGGGGTGTCTGAGTGATTATTTGCTTACATAGGATGGAGATGATTTCTGATTTACTAAATACTAGAAGAGGTGGGGTATAAAGGTAAAGATACAATTCTCCTTCTCCCAGAGGGTGGATAACCCCATACAGACATGGGCAGCCATGCTGCTTGAAGGCAACAAAAACAGGCATCTAGGAGGGACCCAGGTGTTCTTACATGTCAGGGCTCAAATACAGTGTGTGCTAGTTTCTAAGTTCCCAAGTATGGCATGGATGGCTTTATAACTGCTTTGGCTGAAAGAACAAACTGGCTTTCTCTCATCTTTATCTTTTCCTTTCCAAGTTTAACATACTTCAAATATGTACCTTAGTCTATCATACATTTTGCAATAAATAATAGCCCAGCCTGCTGGAATCTTCCAAGGTAGTGGGGAAATAACCCCAACCCCAGGAGATAGCATTTTGAGCAGGTGTTGTGGGGCACTGGTGACAGCATGAATGCCCAAGTTTGGGGTAGTCAGAGGGGGCTCCCTGGAGGTGGTGGTAATGTTTGTGCAGGCTTTAGAGAAGTAAACATAACTTCTCTTGATCCGTTTATTCAACCAATCTTTACTGAATCTGCAGCACAGAGGTGGAAGTGAACATTCTAGACAAGTGGATCAATAAATTCAAGAGTACCAAGATCATTACTGTAACAGTAATCAGAAAAACAACTAAAACAACAACACCTAGAATAGAATAACCAATATTAACTGAGTGTCACTATATTCCAGGCAAAAAATATTCAGATACAGTGAGTGCATCTCTATTATCACTGGAGTCTTGGGTACTGGGTGGGGGGAGGGAGAAAGAGGAGGAAGTCAGAGAATGTTGGTGCAGTGCCTATGTGATTGTAACTTGATGGCATGTCCTGGATTCTAGGTCCCTTTGTAAAGCATCTTAAAAATTATGCAAAGAAATTTGAGTTTTACCCAAGTGGCCTGCTTGTACAGACTAAACAAATGCATGATATGGGGAGAAAGAGTTCATTTGCTGATTTCCTAGAGAGACAACCAAACAGAGCAGATACCTACTGATTCTCTCCCAGGTGAATGGAGCTGCTGGCTATGGGGGTATTGGAGAGGTGTTCTTGTGTGGACAGGAGCACAACTGGGATACAGTTTCATGTTCCCAAGGTCCCTTTGAGTCTCTGTTCACCTGATGTCACCAGCCCAAAGGCCAACAGGCAGTCCTCCCCACATCCGAGAGACCTAAGCTCCTGTGTCCCCACATCCACTTCTGTTCCTTCTGTTCCCTTCATCCTAGCCAGCCCCATCCTCAGCTGGACAGCTTCACCACCTGCAGACTGACCTTTGGGTTTTTTCTTCTTGCAAGACATTCTCTGCTCAGCAGCCTGAAGGCTGTTGAGGAAGTGCAAAGTGTTTACAACCTTCTTCTGTTTAGATTCCTCCCATGGGAATTCCATCATACTTCGAATTCAGTTCAAACCCCTTGACCTGCTTACCAGGTCTTTCAGAAGCTGACCCTCGGGGATTCCTCTCTTGCCCTCTTTTTGCATCTGTCACCTCCCCCTGTTGCTAAACAGGCTCCAGCCACATTGACCTTCTCCTTGATTCCTGAGCCCTCTAACTTCACGCACGCTATAGCGCATTAGCCCTATGGGCACTCCCACCCAAGTGCCTTTTTTGTCATTGTCATAAAGGGTTCCAATTGCATTTCCATCTCTACCCAAGTGCCATCTCCTCAGAGAGGTCACCCAAGCTGTCCACTTCCAGCAGCCATTAGTTGCTGTCCACAGCACCACCCATTTTCATTCTCTGCATAAAATATTCACTGTTGTCTTTCTCTTTATTTTCCATCTTTTTATTGTCTGTTTCCCCAGCAAGCTCCTTGGGGTCAGAAGCTTTACCTTACTTTAAGGGACACCTCCTGAACAGTGTTAGGCACAGCATGGGGTGCTCAGAAAACATACACAGAGGAAATGAATCTTGCATATTCATTCTGTAGATGGGAGGACATCTGGTACAGTGTGGATTTGTGCTCTGGCCAAAATCTCATGTTGAGTCATAATCTCCAGTGTTGCAGGAGGGTCCTGGTAGGAGGTGATAGATCATGGGGGTGGATTTCCTCCTCCTTGATGTTCTCATGATACTGAATGAGTTCTCATAAGATCTGGTTGTTTAGGAATGTGTAACACCTCCCCCTTCACCCTCTCCTTCCTGCAGTGGCCATGTAAGACATGGCTGCTTCCTCTTCACCTGCTGCCATTATTGTAAATGTCCTGAGGCCTCCCCAGCCATGCTTCCTGTGCAGCCTGCAGAACTGTGAGCCAGTTAAACCTCCTTTCTTTATAAATTATGCAGTCTTGAGTAGTCCTTTATAGCAATTTTAGAACAGCCTAATATGATATCTACCATGAGATAATATGACCAAAGATCATATGAAGAATTTTTAGGTGTCTGCATAACAATAATAAAAATTCAAATGAACTGACATATCTTGAACTTCTATATCACACTGTGCTAAACACTTGAGAAGCTCCAATTCCATTAAACACATCACAAACTACTCAGTGTAGTATATACTATGCAAATTCCTAATTTGGGGATGAGGAAACAAAGATTTGGAGACTTTAAGTATTTTGGCTGAAAAACTGGAGGAGTAATGCTTGATCAAGTATCTGGGTGCATGGTCCAGACAAATGGACACATAAAATTAACCATCATACCTAGTTATGCCCAACTACTTACCTTCTTTAAACCTGCTCCCAAAAAGCTGCTTGTGGCTGGAAAATGTTACAAAATGGTGTCGAGTGGACACATATCAATAAATGACCACACATCTGAAACAGGCGTTTAATCCAACCAGATGATTCTTCTACATTTTCTAAGTAAATTTATTTTCCCAACTCTAGACATGATGATTTCACAGCTTCTCTTTCCTCAGGCACACGGTCTACTGATGACCTCACCTTACATCAAAGACAGATTTAGTTGGAGAGTTTATATTTGATTGCATCTATCTTTAATGCAATCAGATATAAAGTCCCCAACTGAATTTTTGCAGTGATCCTGACTGGTGTCTTTATGTACAAACCCTGACTTCCACCCTGTTGATGGAATAACCACCGCAACTCATCCCAAAGACGAACTCCCCTATTTTCAATCTCTACCCCATATGTTCTTGCTTTCTCAATAACTGTATGCCTCCAGTTTTTCTCATTTTAGTCAGTACCAGCAATTTCTCCTTCTCTTCTAGATCATTCTCATAAGCCTACAAATTTGCTGTGAAATTATCCATCCAAAATAAAATTTCCCATGCCCTGACATCCTCTTCAACTACCATGCCATTTTTCCAGTTCATAGCAACATTTTCATCTCTCCACCCAAGAATTTTCCACAATTTGACTGCAATTGCCCCTACTCCCTATGTTTTCCTTAGTGGACCATTCACTTATCATCTCTGTGGAGAGGTCGTCAGACCCTGTCCAAATTAAGCAACCCCCTTCCATTGCTATCATGATACTATATTTTCCTTCTTCACAGAAATTAGTAGTAGTAGCAATATGTTTGTATCTACTTAGTTTTTTTTATTCATGCACATGTTTTTATCTGTCTCAGCCCAGGAGAATGTAAGTGAATTGATTGCAGGTCCTCAAGCTACATACACACCCCCTCACTGCCTGCCACTAACCTATATATTGCATGGCTTATGGCCACTATTTCTAAACAAATTGCAACCAGCATGAATTCTTACCAAGAAGAGAAACAGTGCTGTAGGGGCATCTAAGTCTGCAGAAATGTAGTTTTCACTAAAAACAGCACTTAACAATTTACATAACAAAGCAGGATATTTAACTTAGTCTAACACACCTGCATTCTTAGATTTTCCTATGAATACCAAGGAGGGTGTTTGCTTAATAATCTTCCCTGTGTAGAGATTGCATCCAAGAAACAAAGCAACCTCCACCAAGGGCCAACTCCAGCCTCCAGCTCTTGGGAAAGGGGAGCTGCGTATAGCTTTTCAAAGAGAGCTTTATTATTTTTTCTTTTTCTCTGTTATTGTCCTCATTTTGGTTTTTGTTTCTTTTGCTACCCCACCCAACAAGATGACCAAAAAAAATTTTTTTTTGCATCCTGGTTCCAGGCATGACACCCTAAAGCTAAATGTTCCACATGTTTATGTTGTTTACTTGGGATAAGTTTCCAGATGCAGGTCTGCAGGGTCCAAAGGTATGCATTTTTTTTTAAAGGTTTTGAAACACAACGCCAAATTGCCCTCCAGAAAAGCAGACACTGTTTATCCTCTCCCAAGCTGGGGATGTGGGGGCCGAGCACCCCATGGCCTTGCCTGTGCTGTGCATTATTTTTCTCAGGCTTTCCAATTTAACATCAGGGTGTCTCTTCCTCTTGCAGGGGAATGGCAAAGCTGGCTGGTGCCAGCTCTCCCCTTTCCACAGGTGTTGAGCCCCTACCTGACACCTTGATCATGCCACCCATGCATATTTGGTGGAAAGGCAACCCAAAGCACCTCTAAGCCTGCCTTTCCAGGGCTCTGAGTAGCTTGTAAAACTTGGGCTTTCCAATTCAGGTTCCCCTGCTCTCAGAATGAATGAGGTTGGGAGGCACACTCTCCACCCCAGGATCCCTGATCCTCCACCCTCTCCACTTCTAATACCATATCCTCCCAGCAGCTTCCACAATAATGGACACATTTTCAGCTTTCTCAGGTCGGGCAACTTATCAAAGAGAACTCGGTGGGCTCACGCAGAGCTGCAAGTGAATCTTAGCAGCTTCCTGCACAAGTACATCATGCAGGGACTTGTGCTCCATTTTCATGGATTACGGGCTCTGCCAGTCCCTGGGAAATGAAGTTACTATCCAATACATGCAGCTCTGCTGAGCTGTGGAAACTTTCTAAGGCAAACAGATTTTCTTCTTCTACTTCTCTCCAAATTTTATTATCATTTTGGGGAGGAAGGAGATAGAATGCACAATTCATTGCCATCAGAATTTACAGGGCTAAGTAAATCTGCAATGTTGTCATTAGCTGTAAGATAAAAAAAAAAAAGGTGATGGAACCACATGCATCTAATTTAACCTACCTTGTTCCCATCAGGTGGCTAATCTCAGCACTGTTCTCATGAGCACGATATTAATAATAATAGTAATAGCGTTCCCCGATGGAGCACAGTATGTGCCAGGACACACAGGGAGGGCTTTTATAAGCATTGTCTGGTATAATCCTCATGATATTATTAAACATAAGCCAACTGCACTTTGCCGATGAAGATACTGAGGTTTGCAAAATATGAATCATAGGTTTTAAGTTTTCACGATTCAATGTGGAGTCCAAAGATCACTAGCCTGTGTGTCACTTACTGTGGGGTCTGTGGCAAATGTAGTCTCAGGCTCACCCCAAATCTGGAAAATCAGAACCTGCATTTTAAAAAGATACTTGGATGATTCATGAGCACATTACAGTTTGCAAAACAGTAATTGACATTACATAGCTAATCAGGATAGCATCTGGGATTTGAACCCTTGTCTCAAGGATGCCCAGAGCCCAGTTTTTTTCTATCATACAGTGCCATCTCTCATATAGTAACAAAATGGAGAAATAAATTTTCTAGCATCTATAAAGGAGCTATTATCATGTGACTATACCACCATTATCTTGCTGGTGTGTGTGTGCATGCGTGATTGTTTATTCTCTGTCTATCAGTGTGGGAATATAGCTACAGATGTAGTAATATCTCTACTGTAATGGGGTATGAAAATAAAGGTGTTTTCATGAATAGAGAATGCCTGTCTGTCGCATGTTCATCTGTGACACTAAAAGATTATTTACCTATCATTAAGATACAAATGCTTTATCTGGTACTATTTTGCCTGTAGCAGAAATCGTATGAAACGTGCAGATGATTATGCTGTCCATCCATTGAGCTGCGTTCCAATCCTATGTAATATAATATAAACGATGAAAAATAAATCCAAGGCAATTTGTCAAGCAGCCTCCCCATTCTCACTCCCCTGCCCTTACCTGATTTTGCCGGAAGGAGCAAAATCCAGCAAGTCTTCAACAATGTGGATCTTCTTTAACATCTCTGCCCGGCTCAGTGTGGAATTTGTAGGGCAAAGTTAGAGCAAGCACTTAGAAAGTTTTTATCATTCATTGAAAAAATAATATTCTTCATAATGAGCCCCTCATTGGCACCCGAGACAGTCCTAGATCATGTACCTCCCAGGGTCACTGCTTCCCTGCCTCCTAAACAACTCCCCACCTTCCCCCGTCTTCTGTATGGTCACGCTCTGGTGTTGCAAAGTCTAACAGAGGTATTTGCACTGTAAACCCTGCCTACCCTTTTTGTCTGCCTGTTTTATTTATTTTCAACTTTCAGTGCATTAATGTTCACTTACAGAAACACCAGAAAGCAATCTCTCTTCTTTAATACTAAATATACTCAGCGAGGAAAGGTTGGTGCCTTATTTTCTGTATTGTCTAACAACAACAAAAAAGCAGGCAATGTATTTCCTTTTATTGAACACTTATTAGCACCTTGGAAACTATATATAAAGTGACAGGGCCCACAGCCAGCACTCTGATATTGCTGTTAGGAAACCCATTTTGCAGTTGAGAAAATGGATACTTAACATTTCACTGATCAAACAAAAGTGACATTCCTTGAATATGATTTTTTATATTTATATCAACAGTCCCAAGGGAATTTGTATTCTTTTTCCCACGCAAAGCAGAAATGTTCCTTGTTGAAACTCAAACTATTTATGTACCAATGTATTTATTTGTTTCTGTATTTATGTCAGTCTTACTATTTTGGCTGTTTTTATTTGTTTGTTTATTTTTGAGACAGGGTCTCACTCTGTCACCTAGCCTGGAGCGCAGTGGTGCACGCCTGTAGTCCCAGCTACTCAGGTGGCTGAGGCATGAGAATCACTTGAACCTGGATGGTGGAAGTTGCAGTGAGCTGAGATGGTGCCACTGCATTCTGCCTGGGTGACAAAGCGATACTCTGTCTCTCTGTCTTCTCTCTTTCTCTCTCTCTCTCTCTCTCTCTCTCTCTCTCTCACACACACACACACACACACACACGTATGTTTATCCACACACGTGTGTGTGTGTGTGCATGTTTATATAGTGTTGTTGGCTATTAGGGAATTTTAAGCAAGCAGGAATGACAAAAAGCACTTGAGAATACGATCTCTAGCAGAAAGCACGTGGAGAACAGAGTTTATATGCTGGACTCTTGGGATATGAAGCACAAGGGCTTTATCCCTGGGAGACAGACATCAAGTGGGTGGGCTCTGGCTGCTCCGCACTGCTGCCACCATGAAGAGGGGAAATGTGCTTTGTGGATCAGAATTCCTGAGAATCCTAGTGTGATGCTTAATACTGACTGTCCACTTGATTGGATTCAAGGATGCAAACTACTGATCCTAGGTGTGTCTGTGAGGGTGTGGCTGAAAGAGATTAACATTTGAGTCAGTGGGTTGGGAAAGGCAGATCCATTCTTAATCTGCTGGGCACAATCTGCCAGTGAATATGAAGCAGGCAGAAAAACGTGAGAAGGAGAGACGGGCCTAGCCTCCCAGCCTATATCTCTCTCCCATGCTGGATCCTTCCTGCCCTCGGTCAATGGACTCCAAGTTCTTCAGTTTTGGGACCGGGACTGGCTCTCCTTGCTCTTCAGCTTGCAAACAGCCTATTGTGGGACCCTGTGATTGTGTAAGTTAATACCTAACAAACTCCCCTTTACCTATATATATATCTCCTATTAGTTCTGTGTCTCTAAGAGAACCCTGACTAATACACCTAGCTTTATCGATGTTAGAGAAAATGATGTTCTAGGAAAGAGTAAAAACCAAACAGTCTTGATTGTAGCTTTGACTAATTTCTATGGTGTAAATGCCTCTACCATGGCTGATTTCAGGCCGCCAATGGGACATCACTTGACATGGATCTGTAAAGAGATGTGTGTAGTGAGTGGCTCCCAGGAGCGGGTGTGCCCTGGGCAGCCTCTGGCTCCCCACCAGGTTGGAGTGTTTTTAGTCACTCTACTGGGTAGCATCTTGTGTTAGAGTTCTCCAGGAAGCAGAAACAAAAACTACATCTGAACCATAAGAGATTTATCAAGAGGAATGCCGGGAAGGATAAAGGGAAGAAGGAGAAATAGGAGGGAGATCTGTGGGTCTGATACCTATGAGAGGAGAGAGAGAGAGGAGGAGGGTAGATTAGGAAGCGCCTCGGGCTTCAGAGCAGTTCTGAGAAAGGCATGGATTCCCTCTTAGGGACATTCTGCTAGAGGCAGAAAAAGGCCTGGCTCTCTCTCCCTAGTTGAATCTCTAGTTATTAGCTGGGAGCAGCTCAGGGAGTGATGGTTTTGTTGTGAGCCCCATGGAAGATTCTGGATCTTGAAGGCACGGCCACAGGAGGCTGTTGGCTAAATACAACCCTCACAGAAGGTTCTATGTTGGAAAGAGATCCAAGTAGCTCAGATCTGAAGCTGTGCTACTTCAGCTGGTAACACATCTGAAACTAGAAAGGATCAAATACAAAGGCAGCCTGTTGTGGGAGGCCACAGACTCCCTGTACCAGAATCTAAAAATACAGACTTCTGGGACCTTTTGACCTGTGGAATCAGACAGTTTTGGAAAAGCTACAATTTTTAATAAGCTTCCTAGGTAATTTTTCTTTCTCATCATAGGCAATTTTTTTTTCCTCATCAAAGCGTAGTAGAACAAATCCTGGCTTTGCAGTCAGATCTTGCTATGTAATCTTGGAAGAAAAAAAGATACTTCAATTTCCTAAATGCAATTTCTTTATCTACAAAGTGGACATAATAATAAAGTGATTATTTGGATTTTAGTTTTTATTCTAATCTTTCTATTTCTGACAAGAAATAGATGATAGGAATAATTACCTGTTAGTTGCTATCTGGATAATAAATCTCACTATAATCTTCTATCTCTGGCCAGGCACAGTGGCTTAAGCCTGTAATCCTAGCATTTTGGGAGGCTGAAGAGGGCAGATCACCTGAGGTCAGGAGTTCAAGACCAGCCTCACCAATGTGGAAAAACTCTGTCTCTACTAAAAATACTAAGTTAGCAGGGCATGGTGGCGCATGTCTGTAATCCCAACTACTTGGGAGGCTGAGGCAGGAGAATTGCTTGAACCCAGGAGGTAGATAGAGGTAGAGGTAAGCCAAGATCATGCCATTGCACTCTAGCCTGGGCAACAAGAGTAAAACTCCATCTCAAAAAATAAAATACAATCTTCTATCTCCAGTTACATTCAGATCATCCAGAATTGCACAAGCTGCTAGGAGATAGGTTCATGTTTCTCCTGATGGCTATTGGCCTGAGAAAACCAGACCTGCAGTAATAATTATACTGATGCAAGTTTTAGGATTGTCCTGTAAGGTAACACAGATACAGTGGAAAGGACATATTCCTTGGAGCCAAATACAACCAACTTTTTAAACTTTCTGAGTCTGAATTTTCCCCTCCATCACATTATGCCACCTCTGAATTATCTGTTTCCCTTTGAGGAATAAGAAGAAATCATGATATATTAACACAGATGCTGTCTTTTAATGCGCTCATCTCTTTGCTTAGATTCTGTGCTGAGGAAATAATGCAGAATGCTTTTTGCCTTCTACCAAGGAATTCATTATAGGATTTTAAACGTTATTGAAAACAAACAACTCAGGAAAAACTCAATTGCCTAATAATAAAATAATAATGATTAATGTATTCATAATGCTGAGAACTGTCTTCCATTCCAGAGACTGAAGTTTTGCAAAAATCCCCCTCCCCCGACTCCATTCCAGTGTGCAGCATCCCAAATGCCGAATGTTTTGAAATCATGAAAACCATGTTATCAAGCATTTGTTATAGCATGTAAGTGCTTATATTACTCAGCAAAAGTAACAAGAAACACCAACAATGTGAAAATACATGCACAGGTAAAAGAACAGAAGGAAATATAACACAAGGTGATCTATAGTTGTTTCTAAGTGATAATACTTTTTTCTTCTTACTTTCCTGCATTTTGAAAACTTTCTTCTATGAGCATGTTTAACCTTATTTATGATTATAATAACATTTCTGCAACCTCACCAACATCTCTTGTTTCTTGACTTTTTAACAATCACCATTCTGACTGGCTTGACATGGTATCTCATTGTGGTTTTTGGAAGACAGTGTGGTGATTTCTCAAAGATCTAGAACCAGAAATACCATTTAACCCAGCAATCCCATTACTGAGTATATACCCAAAGGAATATAAATCATTCTATTACAAAGATACATGCACACATTGGTTCATTGCCGCACTGTTCACAATAGCAAAGACATGAAATCAATCCAAATATTCATTAATGATAGACTGGATAAAGAAAATGTGATACATATACACCATGGAATACTAGGCAGCCATTTTAAAAAAAAAACAAGATCATGTCCTTTGCAAGGAGATGAGTGGAGCTAGAAGCCATTATTCTCAGCAAACTAATGCAGGCACAGAAAACCAAACACTGCATGTTCTCACTTATATGTGGAAGCTGAACAATAAGAACACATGGACCCAGGAAGGGGAAAAACACACACTGGGGCCTGTTGTGGGGTGTTGAGGGAGGGAGACCATTAGGAAAAATAGTTGATGCATGCTGGGCTTCATACCTAGCTGATAGGTTGATAGGTGCAGCAAACCACCATGGCATATGTTTACCTATGTAACAAAACTTCACATCCTGCACATGTACCCCAGAATATAAAAATTAAAACAAACAAGTGTGCATAGATAATATAATCAACCACAGGTGGATAATCCCGCTCTCTACTAAAAAGTCCAAGTTGGCTCTTCCTCTTCAGTCCTCTACCTTCCCCGTTAGTAGTCATTCACCCAAGTTCAACATCTTCTTCCTCGTAGAAATCATGACTTTTTTTATTGCATTTTAGGTTTTGGGGTACATGTGAAGAACATGCAAGATTGTTGCATAGGTACACAAATGGCAATGTGGTCTGCTGCCTTCCTCCCCATCACCTATATCTGGCATTTCTCCCCTTGTTATCCCTCCCCACCTCCCACCTCCAGCAGCTGGTACAGAATTTGGCATAAAGGGGGCACTTAATGACTATTTGTTAAATGAATAAGTAGGTGGTTCCTGGCATTTAAACAGTATTTAAATCGCATGCTCCATTATTTCATAACTGAGACATAACAAACACTACAGATTGTTCCTCAGGATGTGCGTTCATAGTGGCAGGATCCTGACACAATGAGGCTGCTTATCCATTCTATCGGTTGGAGTGTGATTTTTAATGTGTCTATAAAGAGTGGTTTTCAAATTTAATTGCAGTGCCGTCCCTTCACACTCACCCTTATCTTTGACCGCACTTTCCTCTTGGTGCTCAGCCTGGATTTTATGGCCCTTCCACACATAATAAAGCATCCAAACAACTTTTTCACGTCATCTTCAATGAACTCAGAAAATGCAACAGTTTGCACTCTCCTCTGTGCACAGTTTATGGCTTCTGCTTTCATTCTACAAGGCTAAAGCGAATCGTGTGATAAATATCTGTCCTGCGGCCATGAGTGTGATAAACTGTTTTCTTCCAAGTTCTCCTCGCCCCTTGTAACTTATAAAGCCAGAGAAAAGAGCATTCCAAGACACCTTTCTTTTTCCTTCTTAATTCTACCAAATTTTCCAACATCATGATTTCTGCTGTCACCCTATCCCAACCTCCATTCTGGGGTCTTGGGTAGAGAATCAAACTTCCAATAAGAAACGTATGCCTTTTCACATAGAGTAGTTGTAGAATATGGCCATACACCATGATCAGTGTTAGTCTGAAGGAAGGCAAGGTAATTAGAACAGGTAGAACTGAATATAGAATTAATACAAACAGAAAAGCCATCTAATCTGAAACAGTGCCACTTCAAATGTGTGACCACTAAGAAAACTCAGAGTCCCTTCCCAATGTCAGTTTTCTGTTCTCTAGCATAAGCATAGAGAAGCTTATAGAAGTTTTCACCTTCAGTTTTTAAGTCATTCTTATAATCATGAATGTCATGGGGTGACCCACTTCATTTATTTCTTTATTTAGCCAAGGTTTATTGGACACTGCTGAGGCAGGGCCATAGTCAACACTAGGACAGTGTAACCCTTAAATTCAGGTACTGGGGGGCTCAGAATTAGGCCCTGCATTCTCAAGGGTCCTTCTGGCCTCTCCTTCAACCTCAACTTTTTCATCAAGATAAGGACTTCCTGGGGTTGGAGGGACCCGCTCATCCAGAACCCACTCCTCCTTCCCCAACACTCTTCCCCTACCCACGACCCCAGAATTCCTTGCTTAAAGCTGTGAGACCACCTTGGCTGCCTGTGCCTGTGAGGTCCTCTTGTGACTACATTCTGCAGGGCAATGGCGGCACCAAAGGGAGAGAAGCAGCTATCTCTACGCACCGGGTGGGCTGTAGACTTGCAGGTGGTCCTTACTGCAGGATGAGCTCCAAGGTGGAAGGGAACTGTGGAGAGGGCCTGTTTCTCTTTTTTTCTCTTATAACTACACCACAAACACTGGGATTGCCCTGACTGAGGAGGCCATGCCATTAAAATACTAAAATAATGGCCGCTTTCCTGAGCATCTGTTCAGTTAGGAAAAGGATAGAGCTGTTAAACAAATAGATGCAAACAGTGACTATGCCAGGCAAGGTGACTCGCACCTGTAATCCCAGCACTTTGGGAAGCTGAGGGGTGCTGATCACCTGAGGTCAGGAGTTCAAGACCAGCCTGGTTGACATGATGAAACTCCGTCTCTACTAAAAATACAAAAATTAGCTGGGTGTGGTGGTGGGTGCCTGTAATCCTAGCTACTTGGGAGGCTGAGGCAGGAAAATAGCTTGAGCCTGGGCGGCAGAGGTTGCAGAGAGCAGAGATTGAGCCACTGCACTCCAACCTCGGCAACAGAGCAACACTCCATCTCAAAAAAACAAACCAATAACAAACACAACAACAAGAAACAAATAGTGAAGGTGATGCTGGCTAGTGACAGATGTAAAATATTTAATTTAGGTAAAATAAAGTAGTTGGAGTGACTGTGCCTTCATTAATTTTTTCTTTACAGGCATACACACAAACACATCTCTTATTTTACAGCTTTTGTTCCCAAGAGCAAGAAAAGCATGATTATTATTTCAAACACCAAAGATCTATAAATAATAAAATTAAACCAAGACTGAATACCATCACTCAGACATAGTCACTGTTAGTACGATGTTGATTAAACCCTCTTCTAAATTTACAGTTTACAAAGTCTTCTAACACATGTGACCACATTTGATACAACACCTGACATGGTTTGGCTCTGTGTCTCCACCTGAATCTCATCTTGAATTACAGCTCCCATAATTCCCATGTGTTCTGGGAGGACCTGGTGGAAGGCAATCGAATCATGGCGCAGTTTCCCACATACTGTTCTCAGGGTAGTGAATAAGTCTCAAGAGATGTGATGGTTTTATTAGGACTTTTCGCTTTCCCCTGGCTCTCATTCTCTCTTGTCTGTTGCCATCCAAGATGTGTGTTTTGCCTTCTGCCATGATTGTGAGGCCTCCCCAACCACGTGAAACTGTGAGTCCATTAAACCTCTTTTCTTTATAAATTACCCAGTCTCGGGTATGTCTTTATCAGCAGCGTGACTATGGACTAATACAAACCCCTGCTAGGTAGGAATGATTAGATTCACTTTGCAGAAGGGGGTCGGGTAGGCTCCCTTCAGATAGGAGGGATCTTATATTCACACTCTGGAGTCTAAGGACGCCGTGGCATGGGAAAGGCTTGCTTAGACAGGGACCTTGTCTTCATGAGGGTGCCCTAAGCTTGTGAAGCTGGATGGAAGCCTCTGTCCCACCTCGGGCTCCCTCTTGGGGCAGCCTCTGCTCCTGTAATTTCCCATGGGTGGCCTCTCTGTGTCTTTTGTTTTACTGGCCTTCCTATTTTAGAATGCTCTTTCTCATCCTTGTCTGCAGGGGCTTCAAAAGCCTTAGGAAATTGCCATTGATGGCCTTGTCCAAGCGTCTTCTTCTTTGCATAGAGAAAGGGAGAGAGTTGGATAAAATCTGCAACAAGAAGAAAGTACAGTGTAAAACAAGATGGGCCTGTAGAGGTGGAGAAAGCAGAGCTGTGTGCTGGTCGCTGTGTTGTGACTGCAGTATATATGAAAGGTAACATTTCAGTTGTGTACGTGAAGTAGGAAAGGAGTTTCCAGGTGTGAGCATAGTGAAGAATGTTTTCCTTCAGGGCCTCAGTGTCCCAGCTCTGGCAGCCTTATTGTAAGTAAGCGTCAGTGTTAACCCGCTATGTTATTAACGTGTTCCATTAGCCCTAATACCCAATCTAGCATTCATTCTGCAGATTACTTCGCTGAAAGAGAATAGCACCTTTCCACACGCCTCCAATATTTTAAAGAATAAAATTAAGTCACTAAGTACTAGCTGCAAACCAGCATTTACAATTCTCAATGCTGTGAATAGCCACCTGCCTGGAAGGTGGCTCAAACGGGAAAGACAATTGAATAAAATGCTGATCAATGTGTATTTATATCTCTACTTATATAACGTTTTAATAGATCAGAAATCAACTGTAGTTTTTCAAAAAGCACTTAAATTAAGGACTTGTTTTGCATATGCTGTTATAGACAGGGAAGAACAACTTTCTTTCTACACCGTCTTACCGTCTAACCTCCTAGGGGTGGGTTCCCTGCAGACTGGGAGGGATCTTTAATTCACACTCCAAAGTTTAAGACAGGCAATCATTTTAAACACACACACAAACACACACACACACAATATACATATATATGTTTCTATATATTGAAACACATGTATCTTTATGTATATGTATTTATATTACATAGAAGAAAGAAACTGTATCTATAACACAAAGCTGTGTAATTTTGGGGAAGGCAAAAGCTATCTGCTTCTCTTCTGTCTTGTGTGGCTTGAGAACTAAAAACATCCACCACACACACAGCTGGATCAAACCACCAAGGACTGAAACTCTCTGTTCTCACCCAATCTATTCCCCACATTAATAGGAGGCCAAAGATTCTGGCCCCAGGCAAATGGTTTGATGATTTTATTGTTCATTAGAAGGACTTCCCAAAACAACCATCAACTCTTCTTCAATGTAAAAAATAATTACAGTGTGCACCCTAACATTCTTTTACTCCCTTGTTCCCTTTGCAAATCCAATTCAGTCTGGACTGTTGTATTAGGATTCTTACTTAATCACAGTCAAGCCATCCATTGGAAAACTTGCTTTAAACCAAATTTTCAATCTGGAATAATTTCCAGCCTTCTCTCCCCACCTTGCAGACACTGCCTCAGCTCTTTTGAGGTTCACCATTACTTTAGTAGGCAGTAAACAGCTTTCACTATCCACAGGTTGTGCTGGTGGTATTTGGAGAGCAAATGGTAAGGTTGTAAGAAAATGGAAGGTGACAGTGGATGGGCAAAGACTTTGCAAGCCTTAAATACACAGACGTGTCCTTATGGTACTTCTGGATGTATGATGAAAAAGGAATACAGGGGTGGTTCTGCATTTATTGCTTCTTAATTGAAATGCTGATGCAAGATATATACTTCTAGATATAAAATTAATATTCACCTAAAATACAAGTAAATTAACCCTCATGGTTCACATTTTTTCCTATTTTAATGAAATTACATGGTTGCAAAATAAACATGAATATGTGCCACTCCCAAAGACATTTCAGTACAGAAATTTGCTTCTTCCAGTCCTAGGTTCTTTATCTTTTGTTTATAATAAATTCTTAATTTTAGAATTTGGTTTTATAGACTGTATAAGTTACAGAGCTTTATGCTTTATTGTTTGTATGAATCTTTAAAAAATAAAAATAAAAAGCCATGGATTAACACATAAGAGGAATGACGTCATTTAGTAGCAATGATCATTTAAAAACAGTAGAATCACAGCTTTGAAAAGTGATAATTTATTTACTCATATATTCATTTGAATATTATGTTTTAAGCCACTGCTGTGTGTTAAATACTTTTCTCAGAGCCTGGGAAGATGATTGCAAGCTAGACATAGACCCTGTTCTCAAGTAATGGATAAGAAACATGAACAAATGTGTATAAATCAGCCACCAACAAGGCAACAGGCTTCAAGTTTCCAGAGAGTTGCAGTTTACAAGTCGCAGTGGTCAAAGTCGGAGGACATCATTCTCAAGTCCTTTAGAGGGAAGAGGATGAGGAGACAGGAGAGAAGCACCAGATTGAGAAAGCCTTCCTGAAGGTGGCCTTTCATTTCATTTTTGAGGTCTGGGCAGGATTCAGTCATGAGGATGTGGATATAGGATGTCCCAGGAGGCAGAGACCCTGCAAGAGCAAAGGCCACAGCCCAAGGTATCTATGGGGCATCTGGAGGACCAGGTGAGGCTGGAAAGTGGTGTCCCTTTAGAGAGCTATGATCCTCCAGTGGATACAAGCTCGTCATCCCATTTGTTCACTTTAGCAATGTATTTTTGCCACCTGCTACATGCCAGGTCTGTTCTAAGTGTAGGGGTGAAAGTGGTGAAAGAGATAAAGATGATCCTTACTCTCCCAGAGCTTACCGTCTACTTAGGGGAAATCACCATTAAACAAGTAAGTGTGCAAATAATTGATTAGGGTTTTGAAGGAAATGGACCCAGTGGCAGGTAATAGCAGAAGTTCAGGGGGATACAGAATTCCTAGCAGCACTGTCTAAGGGAATGCTCTGTAAATGTAAAAATGTTCTCTGCACAGGGTGACACAGCAGTCATAGCTACATGTAGCTACTGAGCACCTGAAATGTGGTCAGTGAGAATAAAGATTTGTATTTGTAGTTTTATTTCAACTAATTTGAATTTCCGTAGCTGCATGTCATTGGTGACTACTTATTTCCCTCCAATTACACTTGCAGAGAGTAAATTTCAAGCCCATGGATACCAGACAGTCTTTTCAGTGCCACAATACTTCTCTAGCCAGGTCCCTACTATGTACTAGACATAAATTTGATTGTCAAAAGCAAATGCCCTTGCAAGGTTTGCTGTGACAAGTGTAATGGGAAGGGCTGAAAGAAACTGCTGTCCTGTTTGGGGAATCCAGAGACGGCCATTGAGCACCCGAGGTGTGTACAATACATCTCTATGGAAGGAATGAGCAGAGGAAAGGAGGCATTGCAGACACACCTTGCAGGATTCATAGAATTTCATTGGGTGGAGTTAGCAGGTTAGGCATTTCAGATGGTGACTATGTGAGCAGAGACAAGAGGATGCCTAAGGATGCTGAACTATGAGAGTGGGTAACACTGCAAGAAGAGCTGTCCACAGGTTTATACACTGCAGCCACTTCTCATTCATGGATTCATAGCAGAGAGGGTAGCTTCAGCAGATGTCTGCCAACCTTTCCAGGCTCCTCACATTTGGCCTTGGCCTTGAAAATCCAGATAACAAAAATGGGTCTTGACATTCTTGAGTCTCATAACAGGTTGCTGCCTTCTTATTTCCCTGACATCTACAGTGGAAAATGTCCCAGCTCTAGAAGGAAAGCAGAGGCTCTGGTAAAGAGTGCCAATTACTAAGGACCTATTGAGAATCAAGAGCTTTGTGCACTGTGTCACCTCTAGCCTGCCAGTGGCAACAAGAGGTAGGGGTTGATGTCAGAAGGTCTCAAACGGTATATGAGGCTTGTCTCTAAGTACTCAGCTGGCGAACTGGGGCCTGGCTTACATAGTTGACACTGTTCAACCCAGACCTGTGTATGTGCCCCCAAGACACACTCACATTTATGTAGATACCTGTTATGTTCCATGTATATGCTGAGTCTTGAAACATGAGCTATCTCTGCAGTTCCTTAGCTTTTGTAATTTAGGTGTTAAAATGACCGCCATTTATAGATGAGGAAACTGAGATTTCAGGAGGGGCCTGGCCCAGAACTAAGTGACAGAGTCGTAACTCCAATCTGGCTTTGTCTGACACCAGAGCCTGCTGTGTCTCTGACCTTTCAGTCAGCTTCCTACAGTAATAGAGCCTTGGGAAGTCCACCTTTTTTGAAGTCCCTGATTTTACGAGGCAAATCTTGCTTGAGGTTGAAGCACAGCTGTTCCAGACTTAGGGAAAGCAGGGTGGGAGTCTCAGCTCTAGGGCAAACCCAGTACATGGTAAGCATTGTAATAAGAGTAGTAATAACAATATATGCTACTATTATAGCATCTATATCACAAATATGATTATATACTCTATTATAATAGATTATATTATATACATCATGCTTCCACATTTATAATTTATAATAATAAAATGTAGGTATATTAGTATGTATAATATAATATAATAAAATGACATAAAATAATGCATTTATATAATGCTAATTTAATATGTATACTATGAAATATTTTATTATGTAGTTATATAAAACTACATTATTATGTTAGCATATATATAGACATGTTAATACGATATCGTGTTATACTGTATTAATACTATGCTATTTTCTGTCTTATCACATGATAGCATATATAATATAATAAGAACAATCATCACCCACACTGGTAGGTAAGAGCCTTAAAGCCCAGGAAGGTCGTCTCTCTCACACAGCTCCGAAGAGTTAGGGTTTGTGTCTGAACCAGACCCTCAGCTCTCAGTTCTAGGCCCTTCCAGTCAGCTGTGGCCTGAGCCCGTCCTTCCCCCACCAGAGGGTCCTGTGTCAGTAAATGCAGATGCTCTGTTCAGCTCCCAGTGCTGCCTCTGATCGGCAAGTTGCTGACCCTCTCTCACCTCTTCAGGGGACATCACCCTGAAGCATCCTGGCTGTAAGGAGGCCCCTCAGGCTCAGGCTGCCTGTGAGGACAAGGGGCTTTTACCTGTCAAGAGATCTCACCATTCCCCTTCCAGGGTTGGGCGGGCCTGGAAGTCACCGAGGAAACAGAGAAGGTTTCAGAAAACAAAAATAGACTAAATCACAGTGAAGCAACCTGAGGGTTGGGATCAAGTTTCTGCACAAAGGATGATTAACCGAATACCACCACTGGAATGTGGGCTTGGCAAGAGGTGAAAGGCACATGAATGGAGCTGTCTGCATACTTGGGAAGTGCTTTTAACTCTTATTTTCACTTAAAAAAATATTGTCTAACTTGCCAACTCTACTTGTTTCCCCTCTCCCTTCTTCTGGTAGACAGATACATGAAAAGAACAGGAGCTTTGGGGTCAGACCCTCACTTAGTGCCGTGTGAACTTGCAAAAGTAACTTTAGCTGCCTGAACTTAGGTTCCAGATTCACAAGGTCTAGGAGGAGCCGTGAGACCTTTGATATTTAGTAAATTCCAAGGTGAGGCTAGTGCTGTTCATCCGGGCCACACTTTCATTGCTGCCGGAATTGGAGACAGAGGTGATTTTACTCAAAGTTTTGTAGCAGACTGGGATCAGGAGAGCCCAGAAAAGGTAGATAAAAGTGTTTGCAACTTTTCATACTCTGGTTGTACTTGAATTATATATTCATGCCTTTGGTCATGTGGCTTTCAAAACCACTCACTAAGGTGATATTCCTCTGCCCCATTAACATCAGCCTTGGACGTAGGACTTGCTTGGGCCAATGGCATTAGAAGGACACTGAGCCAGCTTTGAGCCAAGGCTTCCTAAGGCATTGCCTGTTTTTGTTGACTCTTGGATTTCTGCCATTCACCAAGAACAGAGCACGCCTCTGATGGCTTCAGTCCAAAGAGAAGCAGGAAACACAAAACCTGGTAGTCAACACAACCCTCAGTCCAGAAGCAAGCCCAGCTGCTCATGATCCTGCGTTAGAGCCACTCAGGCAACAGCCCAGCCTAGCTCAGTCAAACTGCAGGTGACTCATAAATACGGACACGTTTGTTGTTGTAAGCCACCGATTTGGAGGGTAGTTTGTTATACAGCATTAATGCAGCAATTGCTGACAAATACACACTAGTGTATCAGCGTTATGCTAATATCATCTTTCTGTCCAGAAAGACAACATATCTTGTCATTTATTGCCTACCATGTGCCAGGACAGTGCTTGTCATCCTGTATCTAGGAATGCAATGTTTCAATCACTGTAATACATGTCTCTCTAAACTCAGCACCCTTTAAAAAAGCAGTTCCTGGTAATCAGCTTTTATTAGTATGAGCTTCACTCTTTACCAACAGCCCCCAGTCCAAATCCTAACATGTCTTGATGGGCCCCCTCAAGACTCTCTGGCAGGTGTCTCTGATCTTTATGTTTAATTACCCAGGCTTCAGAGGTCGACAAAGGCTTCGCTTACAGTCCAGCTATCACTGTGTCATTGCTTCGTCCCAACACATTCTTTGAGAAAAAAGAGAAAAAACATAAAATCTGAACTTTAGAGTATGGGAGAGAGGCAACTTGCTTGGTTGGTTCTCATTTGCAGAGAAAGAAAAAGGGGCCTATTTTCTTCTTATGAATAGGCAGGATTGACATAAAAAAGTACTTCAAGAGCTGAACTCACTCACTGAACACAAATGCAGAAAAATTCTGTATATCTTTAAATGTTTTATATGTCCCAGTCATATATAATTTATTATGTTGTGAAGCTGAGTCCTTCTTTGAATGAAAATTTTACTGTCAGAGCCTAGGGTACTTTAGTTTGATGATTTAAAACTCCCAATGCACTTGTAGCAAATAGCACGATTTTATGACAGTGTGTTTGTCCAAGAGGTCAGCTTTCAGCACAGTAGGAAATGTCCCTAGTACAACTATTTCAAAGAGAAATATGTCTCCCAGCCTAATTCTTCTTGCAGAAAATGCAGGTGCAATTCCAGATAGCACTGGTGTCCATCTTACAAGAAAGCGCAGGGCAGCAGGGCTGCGCATTCATCTTGCGATTTTGGATGAGGGCTGCAGACATACAATTTGAATCCTGTCTTTACCCTCAATTGGTTGTGCCTCATGGCTTTCAGCTATAACATGAGGTTAATAATACCAGTTTTGAGGTATTTATTTGTAAGAATTAAATGAGACAGTCATTTGTTGAAGTGCCTGATCTACAGTTATGGCTATTTCATATTATTCTGCAGGTTCTACTTTGAATAGAAATCAGCCCAACAATGAGATGTGACAACATCCAAAATAAATAAAGTGACCAATGTGCTTCTAAGCAAAGATCTAAGAACATCTATTTAATGCTGCAAAGATTCAGCAGCCGGTGGCATAGGCACTAAAGGGAACAAGTAAAGACATTTTAGTTATAAAGGTTTGATGAAGAGAACAGTGTGCATTAGGGAAGTATACTCTGGTGCTTCAACCTCCACCCCTTCCTATCCTGTGTAGTTTTGGGAGCTCTGAAACAGGAAAGGCAATAGGCTTTTAGACAACTACGCATCCAACCATCCATCCATTCATCTATCCATCCAACCTTCTATCCATTTATCCATCCATTCATCCACCTATCTACCTACCCACCCATTTATGCATCTAACCATCCACTCATTCACCCACTCATTCATCCAACTATCCATTCATCTACCTAACCACGCATCAGTCCAACTATTCATTCATCCACCCATCTAACTATTCATCTATCCATCCACTTGTCTACCCATTCATTCATCCAACTATCCATTCATCTACCCATGTACCCATCCAACCAGCCATCCATTTGTCCATCCATCCATCCAGTCTTTGTTTACTTATCAATTTATTTCATCCATCCGTCAGTCTATCTACTCTAACAGCAGTGATGAAATTTGAGTGTCTGACATATACTAAGATGGGTTGGTTGGTTCTGCAGACACCAAGATGTAAGTCTGAGTTTAAGGCCTCAAGGTATCTAAAGTTTAGTTGAGGGTAAAATCAGACAATGCCACATTTTCAACACAATAGGTTTGACATTACAAGAGAAGGGGTACAAGTTGCTAAGTAAGCACTGAGCAAGGATACCCTTTTCAATCTAGAAAAAGCCAGGGTGTTTTTCAGGAACCTGAGCTGAGGATCATTTGATCATCAAGGGGGTGATGATCAAATGATCCTCAGGAAAGGCATTCCAAACGAGGGAGCAACTGGCCTAAGGCCTGAAGCACAGGGATTTCTCTGAGAGTAGAAACTTAGTCAATTCAGGCTGCCGTAACATAATACCACTGACTGGCTTGAACAACAGATATTTATTTTCTCATAGTTCCGGAGGCTGGAAGTTCAAGATCAGAGTGCTAACGGGGTTTGCTTCTGGCAAGGGCTCTTTCCTGGCTTGTAGACAGCTGTGCTTTCTCAGTGTGCCTTTGTATGGCCTTTCCCCTGTATACATGGAGAGAGAGAGAGAGGGTTCTGGTGTCTCTTCTTTTTCATATAAGAACACTAGACTGGGCATGGTGGCTTATGCCTGTAATCCCAGCATTTTGGAATACTGAGGCAGATGGATCACCTGAGGTCAGGAGTTTGAGACCAGCCTGGCCAACATGGCAAAACCCCATCTCTACTATAAATACAAAAATTAGCCAGGCATGGTGGCACATGCCTGTAGTCCCAGATACTCTGGAGGTTGAGGCAAGAGAATCACTTGAATCCAGGAGGCAGAGGTTGCAATGAGCTGAAATGGTGCCACTGCACTCCAGCCTGGACAACAAGAGTGAGACGTCTTTTCAAAAACAAACGAATGACCGAACAAACAAACAGACAACAAAAAACCACCAATCCTATTGGACTAAAGTCCCACCCTTATTATGAACTCATTTAACCTTCATTATTTCCTTGATGGACTCATTTCCAAATACAGTCATAGTCATATAGGGCTCTAGGGCTTTGACATCTGAATTTGGGAGACACAATTTCATCTATAACAAATGATGACTAGCTTCATAATCCTGGCGGAAGCGAAGAGAGGAAAGGCTTGGGTGGCAAACAGGGTACACTCAAGGTGGGCCCTGGGTCTCATAGGATCATGAACAAGCCTGGACTCAACAGATCAGCATGAGAAGATGCTCACCTTAGGCAGAAAGAAATTGAAACCAGGAGACTTGACCCATTTTGGGGTCTGTATTCCATTCAGATGTGCCCCTTTCCCCTAAAGCACAATTGCAGGCCACAAAGCCAAAGCCACTTTTACTAAGGTTTCAAAATTTTTCTTCCCACTGCTTTCTCTCGGGCTGGAGGCTTCCAACCTCAGAAGCCTGCAGATTTGATTGGGGAGCAACTCTCTTGAAATCCAGGTGCACACTGATGGGTTTTGATTTAGGATTTCATTCCCTTCGAGATGATCCTAAGTGGAAGCTGTCTCCAGAGGAGGCTAAATTCATTTCTGAGATCTGTGAAAATGGATTAAAACCATGTGCCTGATGCCTTGAAATTTGCAAAAGGAGGGGCTTCCAGTTAGATGAGAAGCCACATTCTCTGGGCGCTGTGATCAGCATCCCCTGACTCCCAAGGAAGCAGGGTGGACGCCCTTCTGCCACAGGTCCCGGCCTCCATCTTCAGCTCTTATTCTCTGCTGAACTTATTAAGTCGGTATCAAGTCAACGAGTCCCTTCCTGATAGTACACAAATTCTCCAAGTGCTGCAGACTTCTGCATCTCTCCTCTTACCTGTCACTTCAGCCGCCTTTTAGTGATGTTAAAAGAAATCTTTACTGTCACTCCCATCACCCATTCACTTTGTTCCCCGGCTGTGACACTCTTGTTGTGTTTCTCCCACCGCCGCAACCGACTCTTGTGAATTAGCATTCGCCAAATTTATACACGCTCATTAGTCTGAATAAATTTAAAAGCTGCTGCTCCTGAGTTTTAAAAATGTAACCAGGCTTTTCCTTGGATATAATTGAGGCATCTTTAGAAAAATAAATTACAGTCTGACTCCCAAGTAGGCATTTTATGAGTTTAGAGTCAACGGGTCTCTTTGCAGCATTATTTGAGCTATAAATATCTGGGGATGGGGGGGTATAAAATAATAAAATCCCCCAATCAATTATTCCTTCTCCTGTTTACTTTGCCCCCCTCCTCACCCTCCTTTCTCACGCATGCATAGAATATCAGCTACGTACGGCTACTAAGGAAACTCCAATCAATTCACTCCAGCTATTTCAATGGAGGGCAGCAGGCCAAAACATGGGGTTTCTCAAACCAAGGTCCATGGGCCAAACACATCAGAACCATGTAGGACAGCTTCTGAAAAATGTGATTCCCTGGACCTCTGGAATCAGAAACCTTACAGCTGGGCCCTGAGAATCTCTATTAAAGGGCCACATCAGATTCTGACTTTCAATAAATCTAAAACATCCTCTTTCAATGGGATAAACACGCGCTTTGGAGTCAATTTGGCACAGGAGATAATCCAGACTTTGCTATTTTTTCACATGATGATGCTAAGCAAGGTGTTTGTACCCTCTAAAGGGGACAATTCTTTATAGTGCTCCTGATACAACAACAAAAAGAGATATTCTAGTACATGTGGTTGTAGGTAATTGACATGCAATCAAGGGTAGCTGCTATAACAATAATTCAGTCAGGTCAATATCCTATCGATCAGGGTTAATCAGTTTGTTAGTTACCCAAATCATCTGAATGCCTGTCCTACTTGGCAAGAATACTCGCCTGCAGGAATTTCGTTCAAGGAATATTATTTTAGAGCTGCAGTTGTAGGTGATGAGGATGTGGGAGTGAATGCCCTCTTATACATTTCAAATAATAAATCATATAAGCTAATGTAAATAAAATATGATAAGTGCAATATATAGCATTTTTGATGGGAATAGTTCTGTGAAGGAACATAAGGCAAGGTAGGCAGATAGGAAACGCCAGGGTGGGAGATTGAAGGGTGCATTTTAAACAGGGTGGTCAGAGAGATTTTTCAGAGTGGCAACATTTAAGCAAAGACCAGAGAGGGAAAGGGAACCAGCCAGAAATACATGGAATGAGCACATCATGCAATGTCAGGGAAGGAAAGGCTGAGGGTCAGGTCAGGGAGCAGCTTCTTTAGCAGGACGACTTACATGGGCAGAGTCCAGGAAACATGTGCCCCAGAAGGCATGTGCGTGTGCGAACCTATCTGCCTGAGTCCCAGATGTCTTCAAATGAGCTCCCTGGGCAGAGGCTGTTGAGGATTTGTCCTCTTTCTCTTGAAGCAGAAGTTACAGCTCTGCTTCTAGCTGTGTTACTTTGTGCACACCACTTACTGTTCCTCAGCTTTCATTTCCTCATCTTTCAAACAAGTAAACGGCACCTGCCTGTCTTGGGATGGGGCCTCTAACAGGGGCTAATTTAATGAGGGGTCAAGGAGGTTCCTAACTGCAGGCTGAAGTCAAAGCTGGGAATGATCTTAGAAGGACTTCGGAACTAGGAAAGTGACCAAGTCAGGACTTCGGTTCAGCAGGAATGCAGGAGCCTGGTTTGCAGAAACAGCAGCAGCCCCACAGCTGTGGCCGTTTATCAGGACAGGGATGGACCACCAGCAAGAGCATGTACGTCAGAAAGCCCTAGGAATGTTTGGATGTTCCAAGAGGAGGGAAAGTCCATTTGGGATAAAGAGTAAACAAAACAATAAAAACATCATTAAGGAGACCTTTTATAGTAACAATAACAACCATTAATTAGCAAACAGTTATTATGCCCTGGAAAATAACCAGGGGCTTTGGTATTAGATATGGTCCTAATCTTTGTGAATTAGGCACTTTAAAAAGCAGGAAGCATGGCAGAGATGCAGGAAGGAGCCTGAGGTTGCACAGGTAAGAAGACTGGCCCCGTCTTTCTGCTTCCATCTGCCCTCTCCAGAACTGCCCCTCCCCCAGGCCCCAGAGCATCACCATGTACCCCTGAGCCCAGACCGTATCCACAAAGTGAATGTTTCTCAACACCAGAGGACAGCAGAATATGAACACACATGGCTGAGAAAAAGTTAACAAAAGACCAAAGTGACATTTCTTCTGTGATGGCAGCCGGCACCGTTTAATCCTGATGTGTCTGTAACCACGCATGAGTTTGGGCCAAGGCTCTGTTGTCTTTCACACCCATGACCCCACATAGTCCGGACCCTTTAAACTCTCATGAATGCAGCCAGGCAGCCCAGACCCCTTCAGGTGCATGCCCATGCACCGTCCTGCAGTAGGGCTTGGGGCTCAAGAGCACTGGAGCTTCCAACTTCATGCCTGGAATTGAATCTGTGTCCTCACATGGCAGAAGGGCAAGGGAGCTCTCTGTTGTCTCTTTTATGCAGGTGATAATCTAATTTACCATCTAATCACCCACCGAAATCTCCCTTCCTGAAATCATCACGGTGAAAATTAAGGCTTCAACATAGGACTTTTGGCAGAACACAAATAGTCTGTCTTTAGCAACTCTAAACTCCTTGAGATTACATTTTATTAAAATGTTTTATTCAAGCCTAAGGATAGCACTTAGAATATTTCCTTCTCAGCGGAGCACGGTGGCTCACGCTTGTAATCCCAGCACTTTGGGAGGCCAACGCGGGTAGATCACGAGGTCAGGAGTTCAAAACCAGCCTGTCCAATATGGTGATACCCCGTTTCTACTAAAAAATACAAAATTTAGCTGGGCATGGTGTTGCACACCTGTAGTCCCAGCTACTTGAGAGGCTGAGGCAGGAAAACGGCTTGAACCCAGGAAGTGGTGGTTGCAGTGAACCAAGATGGTGCCACTGCACTGCTGCCTGGGCGACAGAGTGAGTCTCCACCTCAAAACAACAACAACGAACAGAATATTGTCCTCAGTTGCAAAATATATGTTGGATAAAATAATCAGTTTGAGAATTGGGCATAATTCAGAATGTGCTTTTTTCAATTGAAGCAAGGACCTAATGCAATTTTGTCATCTTAAAGAACAGAACTGAAGAATGGAAACGGCACAGATGAATGGTCACTGCACTCACAATTACCACCGCCACCATCATCAGCTTTGTCACCTCACGTCATCACCACTGTCCTCATCCTCCCAACATCAGCACCACCATCATTGCCATCGTTATTACCGTCACTCTGTCTGCACTACCATTGTCATCTTCACCTCACTGCCACCCGCACAGTCATTAGTTCCTAGGGTCTTCTAGCACTTTGTTCATGTGTGAAGAGCATTTCAAAGTTCCTTCTGGACCAAGCCTTCCAAAGCCATTTTGGTTTTAATTATTCAGGGTGAATCATTAATGTTATTCCTTCCACTAGGAAGCAGAGCTTCAGCTCTGTGGGTGAATTGGATAATCTCTCTCCACTGATTCTATCTGAGAGCATAAAGGACACTGCAGGCTGGCTTTGATTTTTATGTTTTAGGTATTTTGCCTGCACAGGATTTTAAGGGAGCTCTAACCTCTAAGCCTGCAGGTACTGGATATCCCTCCAGAATCTGCCACCCTTCTTTTGATTCTTCACCATTTTGGGTTTGATGACAGACTACATTCTGTGTAGACAGAGCAGGCCAAACCTTGCCAGACTGGAACTCAAGCCTCTGTGTGTGCTTCAGTCCTATGTGATGAGCAGCAGTCTTCTTAAGTAGCCTTAAAAATACCTTTAAAGAAATCATACTTTTTTGTCTTGAGAAACATATTCTGTTCATGCACCATCAGAAAGGACGTGTTACTGGCAATTCACTTTGAAATGAATGAACAAAAAGCATGCATCTTGTAAATACGCACTTACTTATATATGGATTATTAAAAATATTTGAAAGTATGTTTTTAAGGCACGAGAAATATGCATCTTTAAAATCTTGTTAAAATATCATTCCTGATTGAAAAAGCCCAGCCTTGTTCTAATCTACCAGATTTACAAAGGCCAGAGGAACCTTGATAGGGTGAGATGTATCATGAGGATGGTGCTAGATTAATTGCGCTCTGCCATTACTTTCAATGAAAAAAAACCACATTTACTTTTGCACCAACCTAATGTTTCCTTTGGCTTCTGTGACAAAGCAAAATTAGTGTTGCTGGGTTGCTAAAAACTACAGAAGGTTTTTCTCTCATAGTTTTAGAGGTTAAAGTCCAAAATCACAGTGTCAGCAGGGCAGCCCACCTGAAGTTTCTAGGAAAGAATCCTCCCTTTCCTCTTCCAGCTTCTAGCAGCTCCAGATGTTCCATGGCTTGTGACCATATCATTTTACTTTGTGCCTCCTCCTCTCCTGTCTCAAAACTCCCTCTGCTTCTCTGTAATAAGAACACATGGGACTGCATCGAACACCCACCCAGACAATCCGGGAGAAATTCCTTCTCTGCAAGCCCTTAACCTAATCACATCTCTTGCTGCATATATGGTAATATCTGCAGACAGGTTCTAGGAATTAGGACACAAACATATCTTTTGGGGGATCACCATTCAGCCCAGGACATGGAGGAAGCACGTACTTAGGTTCAAATTATAACAACACCTACTAGCTGTATAGCTACAGGCATGTTACCCTGCTTTCCTGAGCCTGTTTTCTTTTTGGCTAAATGAGGTAACTTCTATTATATAAATTTATATAAGTTTTCTTAGGGTGATTCAATGAGATGGTGAGTATAACGGCTACTTTTAAGTGTAACTCTAGAGAACCGTGTACAGGGAAATTTTTTCTGGGGTGGGATCTCACTATGTTGCCCACTGCAGTGCAGTAACTATTCACAGGTGCAATCATAGTGCACTACAACCTCGAACTCCTGGGCTCAGATGATCCTCCCACCTCAGCCTCCCAAGCAGCTGGAACTAACTGCAGGCAGGCACCATCATGCTTGGCTGGGATTTTTTTTAAATGTGTGTTAGAGTTGACAGTGAATTCATATCCAGGGTATTTTTTCTTCTCTTTTTTCTAAAAGTCAGTCTCAGAATCAGCTCCAGCTATGTATGGCCCATGGACTATGACTTCCTTACAACACTTACCCCTACAAATCTTGGTTCCTTAACTGCTCCTCTGTGGTCAGGGATAGTGAGTGGGTTAGCTCTGGGCTACTGGGCTCGTCTGCTTGTGTAAACCAATTTCCCAGGAGCTTCTCTGTGCTGCTAACTTGAATTAGACTGAAATTAAAAGCTTTGTGAACAAAGCAGACCAGGTGTGGGAGTGAGGGTCTCAGTATGACTCCCTCCCAGAAAGTAGCAGCACTGCCCTGTAAAATGCTGGCTTTGAATGCAGGGTTTGCCCGGAACTTTGCGGAGCGAAGTTCTTCATAACTCGGGAGTGGACTGCCTGGATTCTAATCCCAACTCTGCCACTTGCTTGTGACCTTGGTCACATCATGTACTCTTCTAGATGTCTCTGTTTCTCATGTTAATGTGGTGATAACAATTGTACTTGCCTTGCAGAGACATGAGGATAACACCATATAAAGCATATGAAATGCTCAGCATCATGTAACACACTACCCATCTGTGCCTCCATTCATCCATCCATACATCCATCCATCCATCCATCCATTTATCCATTCATCTAATATTTATTTGTTGAACTAGGCAATGTTTGAAAGAATGCAGTCAATTTAGAAAGCAAAAAATTAAAAGCAGGTAATTTCAGAAAAAGGCAAGTGTTAAGATTAAACCTAAGTAAGTACGGTCATAGGATAATGGGCAATTGAATCTTGAGATCATGAAAAAAAAGATAAGGAGAATTTAACGCAGGAACCATCAGTAACCTTTGCTTATGAATAAAACGTAAGGACATTTTCCATTTAAGTTAAATATGAAGGAAGTCACTTCAAACTCATTCTCTGCACCCTTGGACAACATATTTTCCCTTGTTGGTCTCAGTTTTCTCAGCTAAGGAATGGAAGAGATGGCCTGGACAGCTCAGAAACTGTAGTGACAGAATCACCACTAGCCCAACACCTCTCTCTGTGGTGGGTTCCAGGCTAAATCTGTCTCTAGACTAGGCTCTAAATGTGTCTCTGAGATCATGTGGTCCCCGCAATGTGTGATCAGCAGAATAATGACCCCCAAAGATGTCCACATGATTATACCTGGAAATTATACCCACGATACTTTATGAGCAAAAGAGTCTTTGTAGACGTGGTTAAGTTCAGGGTCCTGAGCTGGAGGGAGGATCTTGGGTTATCTGCATGGGCCCAATATCATTACAAGGGGGATGGTAGCAGGATCAGAGCTGGGGAAAGAGATGTGAAGATGAAAACAGAAAAAGATTTGAAGATGTCACACTACTGGCTTCCAATATGGAGAAATAGGCCATGTGCCAAGAAATGTGGGCAGGCCCTGGTAGCTGGAAAGGGCAAGGAAACAGATTTTCTCTACCCTGGAGCTTCCAGAAGGAATGCAGCCACACCAGCACTCTGCTTGCGGCTCAGTAAGACCCATTTTGGACTTTTGACCTTCACAGTTTTGAAATAAAAAATGCTTTTGTTCTAAGCTTCTAAGCTTGGGGTAGTTTGTTACAGTGGCAATAGGGAACTGATATGTAGGAAGCTTCAAAGAATTAATCTATATTCATAGAATGAGAGCCTACTGTGTGACCAACACGATGCACATCTTATTTACTTCCTAATATACCTCCATCAGATAAGTATGGTCCTCCTCATTTTAGAGATGAGAAATCTGATGCTCAGAGAGGTTAAGTGCTTAGTGAAGGTCACACAGCAAGTGTATGAGAGATTTTGCAATCTGGAGTGGTACACTCTTAACCCACTGATTTCCAAGTCTACCATGCTGTCTGCCCACTCAATTCAGTGTCCTGGCTGCCCAGCAATTAGCCCTTCTCTGATCTCGCACCTCACCCTATCCCAACATCCAGGTGCCTAGGTTTTTGCTTTCATCATGAAGTAGCTTTGAACTTTGTACTACAGCTCAGGAAATGGAATTCTGTGCTTGGGTTTCCAGTCAGCCCTAATACACAGTTTGCAGGGTTTTCAAACACAACCCCATCTCTAGATTCTCTGATGCCAAATAGTGGCTGTTGCTGAGTCTCGGTCTCCCCAGCTCAAATCTTGTAGAAAAAAAGAGAACTCTTCCAAGGGCTGGGGATTCATATTAATGAAGGATAAGCAGATCCCTGGGAGGCAAATGAAGAGGCTTTTGTGAGAAGTGTTTGCCATTGGAAATGAGGGAGAACCCGATGTGTGCTGAGGTCACTCAGGTCATTAACATAGACCTAAACACTGGCACTCAGAGTCCCCACCAAACAGAAAAACTGCTACAAAATAATGAATTTCAAGGGGAAGAGCAATACACGATTTTCTTTCAATGAGATAAAAAAGGAAAGTGCAATGTCAACTGGGTAAAACAAATGAGAGGGCATTTCCCCTTGGAAAGTTAGGAAGAAGGAAGTGATCAGTATTCATTTTACCCATATAGGAAGCTAAGGGAGAAAGAAGAACTCCAGACGGGTGAGTTTGTCCTTCCTGGCTCTCCTACTTGTTAGCTGTGATAATTTTATATGTCAACTTGACTGGACCACAGGGTGCCCAGATTAAACATTATTATGAGATTAGCATTTGAATCAATAGACTCAGTTAAGCAGATTGCCCTTTGCAGTGTGGGTGGGCATAGTTCAATCTATTGGAGACTTAAACAGAACAAAAAGGCAAAAGAAACTATCTCTCTCTGCCTGACTGCTTCTGCCCTCGACTGAGACTTATACTATCAGCTCTCTGGTTCTCAGGACTACATCACCAGCTCTCTTTGGTTTCCAGCTTGCAGACAGCAGACTGTGGGACTTCTCAGACTCCATATTCACACCAGCCAATTCTTTACAATAAAGACATTTGTTATTCCTTTGGTATTGGCAAACCACAAAGCTTCAGTTCTCCTGTTTTCTCCTCTCTACAATGTGCAGAACCCAACAATTCCAGGAAGAGTTGTTGTGCATAAAAAACAACATGCAAAGAAACAAACAAACAAACAAAAAACCTTGTGCAATGTTTCTAAGGTTATCAGAATTGCATTTGCTGCCATTATTTTTGTTGTTGTTGTTGTCATCACCTAGCAGGGATTTGCCTTCCAAAAAGAAAACTAAAATAATTGCATGATGTAGACATTTGACCTGCGAGGGTCTTAGATGTGCTCTGAAAACAAAATCTGAGTAATGTAGCCCATTTCTACATAAGGCAGTCATGTATCTCTGATGCTCATTTTTTAAATTAATTGATTAAGTATAAAATGGTTGCAACGCAAAATACTGCAATAATACAATGGAATATACATAAAACTAGAATGTTAAGACTAAAGGAGAAGAATAAATAATATTATAGCAGCTATATCTGACTAATTTGACCTTCCAGTTTGTTTCAGAGATTGCTGGTGTCCCAGCTGAAGTGAAGACATGATCAGTCATGAAACATTCATTGTTGGAAAAGAATGATCAGGTCACTCTCTTGGGGAAAATTAATTTATTTTCTAGCTATATTTGTAAGTATTTTTATGAAGAGTTCATATAATTTTATATTTAAAAAATGGAGATATTTTATAGCATAGTCTCAAATGTATAGAATATTATGCCAAACCTCTTTCTATCCCAGCTTCATCAACAGCTTTTTTTGAAAAATATTTTTTCATCATCAACTAGTTGTATAACAAACACTATTCACTTTTACTCTCAGAAATGCAAGTTTCTTTACCATGTTGAGAGGACTAGAGATGCTATTTGTTAAATAGTTAGCATGGTCTCTGAGCCTTTGTCAATTCTCAGTATACGGTTGCCATTATTGTTACTATTTTTATTTTCATTATGTGGAAGTCCAGGAGACACTGAAAAATAGAGGTGAAAATATTCCTCTAAACTTAACTCCAGCAAGTGGGCTTCCGGAGCATGGCAGGCAAAAAGACCAGAAGGATGTCTTGGCTGAGATACACTAGCTCTTGAGTTGATTAAAAAATTACAACACAAATATAATTTCAATGCTTTTTCTGGGATTGATAGAATATAAGGGAAATCTCTAAGAAATAAAAACAAAGAAACAAGTATCTAAGCAAAATGACTGGGCTGAGACTGGAACAAGGCAGTTGAGCAAAGACCAAGTCTATGTTAAGGAAGTGAAGCTCAAGACCCTGGTAAAATGGAGGAGCTTGACCTCAGACCTACATGTAACACCAGCAACAAAAAGCCAAAATAGTACCAGGTCTGTAGCATTCTCTGGCCCTCAGCAAAAGCAAATGAAATTCCTCTCTGAGATCATATGGCACATGTAGTCCCTATGCATGTGTGTAATTTCAAGCACACACATAGAGTTATAGATTTGATATAAAATAAATAATGTGAAATAGCTGAAGAAATAAAAGTTGAAATCAAAAAATTATAAACAATTTATCAAACATGGTACAACAGATTAGAGAACTACATAGTCCTCCTAAAAATAAAATTATTGAAATTTAAAATCCAGTAAATACATAAACATTAACTGAGACACAAATTAACTGAAAATTGGTGATTAAAGAGGTAAATCTGAATAAATGCTCAAAATATTTTAAAAAAAAGGCAAGCACACAGAAAATATAAATAGGTTGTAAAATAGAGAGATACAGAATGTAGAAAAATACAGAAATTGTAATAGATATCAAGCAGTATTAAAGAAAGCACACAAGTAACTTCACACTTCAATGTACTGTTGTAAAACTAAAGAACTTCAAATAAGATTTTAAAGTAGCCAGAGTGAAAATATTACCAAGTTGGCACTAGACTTCTCAAAAGAAATAATGGAAAAAGGAAAACAGAGGAGTAACATTTTCTAAGTTTTGAGAGATAGTAACTTTCAAGCAAGAAATCCATACTCAGTAGAACTATCATTAAAAAGAAATGTATAAAAATATTTTCTTTTCTTTTCCAACATTTATTTTAAGTTTAGGGGGTACCTGTGCAGGTTTGTTACATGAGTAAATTGTGTGTAACTCAGCTTTGGTGTACAGATGATTTTGTCACCTAGGTAGTAGCCATAGTACCCAATATGTAGCTTTTCTATCCTCTCCCTCCTCCCAGTCTCCATCCTCAAGTAAGCACCAGTGTCTATTGTTCCATATACACTCATTGTTTAACTCCTACTTATAAGTATGAACATGCAGTGTGTGGTTTTCTGTTCCTGCATAAATTTGCTCCAAATAATGGCCTCCAGCTGCCTCCATGTTGCTGCAAACACATGATTTTGTTCTTTTTCATGGCTGTACAGTATTCCATGGTTTATATATATGTGCCACATTTTCTTTATCCAGTTCACCACTGATGTGCATCTAGGTTGATTCCATGTCTTTGCTATTATCAAAAGTGCTGCAATAAGCATACGTGTGAATGTGTCTTTATAGTAGAATTATTTATATTCCTTTGCGTATATACTCAGTAATTGGACTGCTAGGTCAAATGGTAGTCATTTTTCAAGTTATTTGAGAAATCTCCAAACGGCTTTCCACAGTGGCTGAACTAATTTACATTCCAATCAGCAGTGTATAAGGATTCCTTTTTCTCATCTTGGCAATATCTGTTACTTTTTTGTTGTTGTTTTTTTTAATAATAGCCATTCTGACTTATGTGAAATGGTATCTCATTGTGGTTTTGATTTACATTTCTATAATGATTAGTGATGTGGAACATTTTGTCTTATACTTGTGGGCATGGTGTGTATGTCTTGTTTTGAGAAGTGTCTGTTCATGATATTTGCTTATTTTGAATGGAGTATTTTTGGGTTTTTTTTTTGCTTGTTGATTTAAGTTCCTTATGGATTCTGTATAGTAGACCTTTGTCAGATACATAGTTGCATATGTTTTCTCCCATTCAGTAGGTTGTCTGTTTTCTCTGTTGATAGTTTATTTTTCTGTGCAAAAACTCTTTCATTTTATTAGGCCCTACTTGTGAATTTTTGTTTTGTTGCAATTGCTTTTGGAATCTTTGTCATAAAATCTTTGCAAGGCTGATGTCCAGAATGGCATTTCCAAGATATTCATTAAAAGTTTTTATAGTTTTATCTTTTATATTTAAGTCTTTAATCTATCTTGAATTGATTTTTGTGTATGGTTTAAGGAAGTGGTTCAGTTTCAGTCTTCCGCATTTGGCCAGCCAGTTATCCCTGTACTACTTACTGAATAGAAGTTCTTTCCCCCTTGCTTGTTATTGTCAACTCTGTGGAAGATCAGATGGTTGTAAATGTGTGGTTTTATTTCTGGATTCTCTACTCTGTTCCATGATACCATGTTGTTTTGGTTACTGTGGCTGTGCAGTATAGTTTGAAGTTAGGTAGCATGATGCCTCTGGCTTTTTTGTTTTGTGTTTTTGCTTAGGATTGTCTTGGCTATATGGGGTAAAATAGTTTTCTCTAATTTTTGAGGAAAGTCAATGGTAGTTTGATGGGAATACGATTTAATCTATAAGTTACTTTGGGTAGTATGGCCATTTTCATGATATTGATTCTTCCTGTCTATGAGGATGGTTTTTCCATTTGTTTGTGTCCTCTTTTATTTCCTTGAGGAATGGTTTGTATGATCCAGTTACTAAAATAGTCAAATTAACGTTCAGTAAAAGGTAGGTCTGCAGGAAAAAAATTCAGACAAAGCACATGGGAAAGGTGTTTATAGAATAAGGGACTTCTTAAGACCAAAGGAAAAAAGGTAGATGTAGCTAAGAGGAATGAAGAGATTATTCTAGGCTGAGCATCATTCAACCCAAAGGTGGAGCTTTATATGATGTATATGGGACATGAAATGTAGATGGACTTGGCTGAAATTGAGAGCTGGTAGAGAGAAGAGTAATAATCTAATTTCCATGAGGGCAGAGATTTGATTTATTTTGCCACATCTTCTATTCTCAGTACAAAGAACAGAGGCTGGCATCAACAAATCATTGATAAATGAGTGAATGAATGAAGAAATGAAGGAGTAAAGCTGGGATATGCGTAGAGTAGATAAAAGAAAACCCTGATAGTCTTACTTATGCAAACATATAAGTCAAGATTCTTCATTTTCAACAACAGGGGCTGACTCTGGCTGATTATGCCCATTCATTCGATTGCTCACAGGATTATTGTGAATTCTAGGATTCAGACTAGAAGTTAAGCTTCCAAGAACAGAACCATGTTGCAGAGCTGGTCTTATGAGAGACTTCTGTCTCTTCTGTGACTTTACTGAACCTAAAAGCCACTGCTTTTGCCCACCTTCCATTCCATTTCTGCACTAGAAACTTAACTTTACAACTTCTGGGAAACCAACATTACTATATTGCCATCACCAAAAATTGAATATCTCAATCACCAGCAAGAAAAGGGAACTTTATACAGAGCGTGTTCACTCCCAAATCAAACTGTTAAGTATGTGTATCAGATTACACTTAGCAGCAGCTTACCCAGCGGCTTCCTACCTGCAAAGAGGCTGGAAATTTTAGGTCTGACTCCTATGTCAGGGAGGCAGAACACATGATGCAGAGTTTTTCCAAATATAGAAAGTCTATTCAACATATAAAGGGCAGTTATGAATATGTTTGCTGTTAGGTGGATTGGTAGGCAGCAGGGAAATCAAAGCACAAACTAAATGTCTATCACAGTGATTTAGCAAGGTGAATCTGACAATATCATGTGGCCATACCTGTGCATTCTGATTTAAGAACTCGGTTGAGAATCCCCATTTGATAATTATTTGGTCATCTCAGGCATCAGGTAAACTAGACTTGCCA
Source organism: Cacajao melanocephalus (assembly GCA_963573385.1). Lineage (NCBI taxonomy): Eukaryota > Metazoa > Chordata > Mammalia > Primates > Pitheciidae > Cacajao > Cacajao melanocephalus. The sequence continues at coordinate 120,261 of CAUYLG010054186.1, forward strand.
TAGGGTGGTAGCCATGGAAATTTTAAGGGCATGATGATATAAGGAGATACAGATGACCTTATAATAAAGGGAGAGAAAATAAGAGAGGAGTTAGCAAAAACACCTTGGTGTTTAGATTCAGAGAATGATCTTGCTATAAATGGAAACAAGAATGTCAAAGAAGAGTTTAGGGTAGGAAATATCTCATTTGGGGTGATGCCATCTCTTCTACTGTAAGTATGAGAGCAGGAACTGTGCTTTCCATCTTCGAATCTCAGGAATCTAGTACTGAGGTGGCAGATGGTAGTTGCTCAGTGAACATTTGCTAAATAAGGGTGTTGAATGCTAATACACGAAGAAGCTGGAGACCAGGGAGAGGACAGCACTGGAAAAAACAGTCTGTGAATCATTCACATGGGTAGATAAAACCCAGAAACTCTGGGTAATCTCTTGGGGGAGAAAAGCAAATAACTAAGGAATGAACCTTATGAGAGATACACAGTTAGAAATAGAAGCGAGAAAAGAAGCCAAGAGAGCAGACTCATAAAGAGGAGATCAAAGAAGCAGGGGGAGAGCCTAGAGTGAGGGATTGCATAGTCTTTTGTACTTAAGATAAGAACAGTTTTCAGGGGGGTAAGAGTTGGTAACAGTTGCTCATGCTGCTGCAAATCAGAAGAGAAGATCTGAGAAATGTGTACAGTGGCTCTAAGTTATTTTCCTAAAATTGTGACTTAAACAATGTCTACAGTGTCATTAAAAGTACATCAAACTGGAAAAAAAATCTAATGGTGAAACACACACATCTATACATACATACACAAGAGCAAGGTAGAACAGGACTTACATTAATTAATTAATTTTTTTAATGGAGTCCTTGTCCCCTCACCATTAGCATTAGAAGCCTTTCCTTCTAGACTCAGATTAAATATCCCACCTCCTGCAGGCAGTTTTCCCCATCACTTCAACAGAATGATCCTAATCTAGAACTGTGCTTGATACATAGAAAGTGCTGTTTTCTATTCCCATAGATTTCACAACAAAATATGTGAAATTTTAATCTCTCTCTACTAGGTGGCACCCCTGCTTCAGGTGGCCAAAACAGAAGACAAGCAATTTTCTGGTTGTTAGTGGAGAACCAGAGAATAAAGTTGCTAAATTTTTTATTTGATTCAGATGTGAGATAAGAAAGATTTGAAAACATACAGTCACAACGGTCTTTCTGTCCCTTACCTAGACCAGCCAAAGATTCCACCATGTAGGGAGTAACAGGAGTGATGGAAAGGAAGCAATAAGTTACATTTGTCCTATTTCTGTGATCCCAGATATATCAGAAGACATCAATAAGGAGAGGGAGAAAGGTCTCCTTGCTCTCACAGAAATGTATTGGGGCATGATGTTGGAACAACAGAACAGAGATGCCTGTGGAGACTGCTAGGGCAGAGTGAGTACCTGCTGACAACCCCAGGCCCTCTGAGGCCGTGGAAGGATGTGGGAGAGAGCAGTCAGCCTTCCCTGAGCTCATGAGAAAGTAGCTGAGACAGAGAAAGTGAGAAAGCATGTTTGAGCAAGTGTGTGTGGACCTGTGGGGGTGCACCAATGGATGGGCAGAGAGTTTCTGCTGAACAAGAGTAGCACAGAGCAAAGGAAGCCCAGTTGGTGACTGCTTTAGAATGTGGCACTATGCCAATCAGTTGCTCGTGTGGAAGGGGACACACCTAAGGATCAGACTGGAGCAGGAGACCAGCACAGGGCTGAGGTAAATCGAGGTTGGAGAAGTCACCCGTAATCTGTGTTCACATAGGTCATTGGAGCATAGCCTTCATTCCAAGGGAGAGGGAAGCTGTTGCAAAACCCTGAATATTGATGAATTTTAAAACCACAATCACCAAACAGACACTGAGTTTTATAAACTTGTTTGGAAGTGACTAGATTAAGTTTTCTTTATCAGAGAGAAGACAGGCTGAAGCTCTGGGAAGGTAAACTTCTATTTTGCAGATATTAGTTTATTGATTGATTGTGTGACTAGAAAATTCACACCCATCAAAGGCTGATTAGTCCCATCCACACAGAATGTCCTAGATTACCTTTTATCTCTAGTATTTACATTGCAATAATGTCAGCAGTTCCTGACTTAATCATCCAGATTGTCACAAGAGGGCATATCATTCATCTGGACAGAATAGAGGTCAGTGAACTTTAGAGTAGCCAAGATAATGAAGATAAGTGCTTGCAGAAGGAACAACATCACCAAGGTTAGGTGAGGAGCTTGGCAACATCATTAGGAGATCCAGGGGCTCCTTGGCAACCAGTTGTAACTAAAGCAAGTAGTGTCTGTGTACCTGGCCAAAGGCTGAGACTCAGACAGGTGGAATTCTCTATTAGGGGATGCTCCCAAAAGCCAATTTTCAGAAATCCCTTAGATAAGTAGACACTTTCTACATCATGCATCTCTAATGGGGATCATGTATTGAGATCTGTATTCCATGGGAAGAACTTTGTACCTTGGGTGAAGTGCTAGAGAAAGTCAGTTTTAAGAGTACGAGGAAGTACAATAGATGGTTAGGGATTTGTCAGGGTGTGTCTGTTAACTGCCACACAAGAATGAGCAAATCTAGCTTAATGTTGAGTCATGGCCCCCTACTTTCTTTGTTTCTCCTGGATTAGAATAAAATTAATCTTACAGTCTGGGGTATAGGTGAGCCTGTACCTGGTGAATAAGTGACCCCAGTTCTATGATGGTCGTGACCAATTTTTATCATTAGCCACCCTATTTTCATCCTAGTCCTTTGAATGCTGTGAAATTATGGCAATGCCCTTCCAACATCAAGTCACCCTTTATGTTTGTCCTGAATCTTCATCAGCCACACTTTATCACAGCTCACATTCTGCCACCTCATCCTCCTGAGGTCCAAGGTTCTGCTGCCTTTCATGGTGGCTTCCCAGAGAGAGTCACGGAGCTCTAGAGCTGCTGATATTGTAGTACTGCGTGATCATACTACTGACAGAAAATTTTGGACTGATCTATAGGCTGATACATATTTGAGAAAATTATGGGAACTTCAATGTTGGCTTTAAATTGTCTTCAGAAGAAACCCCAACACAAAATGTGCCCTCCCAGACGTCCATCAAATTTTCAATCTTGTCTTCTGTTCTATCAAGTCTGCATGTATCATCAACAAGACCCAGGAACCCTCGCCTGCTCTTACTCACCTACTAAAGTCCTCTAAACAAATAAAGTCCTGAAGTTTCATTTATGGGATAATAAGTAAAGAAAAAAATCTTCCTACTCTAGGTTTATTTTGCTAGCACCACCGAGTGGTAATAGCTTAAAGAATTGTTTCTTGGCTGTCAATTACAAATGAAGCTTAGTGAGAGCTTTTGTTTAAAAGTTGTACATTCCAATGTTAATATGGCCTTTCCTAGAAAAGCGGCTGCCTTTTATGGATTTTAAAAAGCAACTTAGTTTTATCAAAGGTTCCTCTTTCATGTTCTTTGATTGCTAAGCTATATAAGTTAACCAAAGATAACTAAGCATTAACCCATGTTGCCTTTTGTTTTTTATCTTCTTTTGAAATCCCATGAGTTTAGCTAAGTACATTAAATGGAGCATAAATCTTTATGTTGTTTTCATTAAGTCACATATTTGGAATATATATCCAAGACTATTTGATCAATTGTGAAATATTAGCTGTCGCACTGAAGATTTGTGACATGAATTTTAACAAGTGAACAAACATTTCAGAAGCACAGTGAAAAGCACTGGCTGGGCAGCATGGATAAATTACAACACTTGAGTTTTAGAATATTTAAAGAGTTTTACTCCATAGTATTTGCAGCTGTACATTGTGATCACAATGCTAAACATGACAAATTTGAAAATAGTTTTAAGATTTATAATATTTTCTATTTTTCAACTTCTTCATTTTTATATTCTTATGACACTTGCCTCTCAAGTAAAAATCCTCAAATAACTATTAAAAGTCCGAGATTATACTGTTCCAACAAACATATGTTCTAGATTTATATACTCTACTTTTTATACTATAGGTATAAATCTCAACTGTTCCTTCTGACTTAGTCCTACTTTGTCATTTCCTGCCTCTGAGCACTTGTTAATGCTATTCCCTTTGCTTAGAAGTTTCTATCCTTATCTCTCTTCCTATCAAAACCTCATTCATTCATTCATTTACTCATATATAATTATTAAGCTCCCATATGTTAGACACTATCTTTCAGGGTATAGTTTGAATGTCGTTTAATCTATAAAACATTTTATAATGTTATCTCTCCTTTATAACTCATCTCTTTAACCATAGTAGCATTTCATTTATATTTCTCTTTTGATATATCAAATACAATCACATGTTATGATCATTCTTATGGTTGCTTATTCTCACCTTCCCCCAATTCTAGAAATTTGAATTACTGTGAACAGAGGCTTTGCTTTATTGATCATTGTGACCAAATTAGCATCTATCACTATGCCTGCATATAGTAGCTGCTCTATAAACATTTGTCCAATATGAAGTACTCCAGCTATAAAGTCAGACATTGAGGCTATCAATCCAATTCATTTCAAACATTTAGTATTTAAATTGGTCTGAACATACACAGTGCTACTAAAAGTTCTACCAACTCACTTAGCGTTAGGCTTTGATGTTAATTTTCTTAAAAGTGACCAGTATATTTTATTAATGTAAAGATACTACTGAAAAGAGAAGCATTGCCAATGAAAAAGTTCATTTGCTTATTGTAAAAATAAGTTAGGGTCTTCTATTAAGTTATCTGGAGTAAATGAGCCATAGGACTACTAAAGGTAAATGTTCCAATACAACTGAGAACTACTGTTACAATGTTTTTAGATTCAGATTTATTTCAAGGAAGCTACTTTTCAAGAAGCTTACCCTAAGAAAATCTTAATATCTTCCATGATTTGAGTTCCAGACATCTGATGTTTAACTCTTGCTTCTCTTCTTATACAGATGCTGAAGCATATAAAAGCAACTAGTCTAACAAGTTATCCAGTTAATTACTTTAGAGAGAGGGTGTCTTTAGCCATTGCAGCTCAGCCTCTGACCACCCGGAACCCCAATACCTTATATAAGTTCTTGATCCTAAGCTTATAGAAATAATTTTTTTAAAGGTTGAAATTCCAATGAAGGAAAATCAAAAAAATGATGGAAAAGCTTCAGGGATTTTAGAGTAACTTAATGAATCATCCCTGAGCACCTAGTATCTACTCAGCAATACAGGTCAAAAATGAATGTTAAAAATTTTCCTAGTTCTGGAAGACACAATCTATATAATAGAAGGTACATTTAGGGAAATTATAAGGAGGCTTTACAGGTCATGAATGGAATATTTAAAAAATAGCATCCTATGCTACTAGTTATTAGAGTTATTTGTACAGATTAGCCTTGCCATTGAAATATTTTGAGTAATTCTCCTGAAACATTGCCTCAGCATTCCTATATAGTAGAAAGTGGTCTAAGGTTTTCTTGATTTAAGTGTGGTCAAGTTTCTTTTGTTTTCCTCTAAGAAAAGTCAGACATTTTCTATCACTGGTGATAGACATGGGCTCGCCAAGCCATAAGCTAGTTCATCCATTGTCTATGATCCACACATCTGTCTCTGTTATGGCCAACGGATTGTGCTACTTAATCCTGTCTCAGTGGCTTCCCAGGAAAGGGAAAACGATTTCTTTGTTCTAACAACCCTGAGAAGACAATGTCTCCTTATTGACAGGAGAAAGGGCTAGAACCTTTCCAAAGTGAGAGGTGTCAGTGAGAGACTCGTAGGAAAAATTTGTCGTATGTGGAGTCCATTTTCTCTCAAAGTCACAGGCAGGCATTGAATTTCTTGAAATTACTTATAAAAAGAACAGGGGAGACCTGTATTATGACTCTTCATGTATTTTATGACAATTTTCTATGCGAGCATTTGAGCCTAAAGACGGGGCGCTGTATTCCTAGGGAATACATTATCAAGTGTTGCCGGTGTTTGCTACTGCAAAGCAGGTGAGGGACCCAGATTATCATCCAGAATTTGTTTTTCCAGGTAAATGACTATAGTTCCAGATAGTTAATAGATGTTTTTCAATTCTTCTTTTCTTAAAATTTTATGGCAAAATTTTGGCATGATAATGACACTGTATAGCTGGAGGTCCTGTTCTGGAATGAGGTTAAATAGATTCTGGAGAGCATAAAGTTCTTTCATCATCTAGAACATGCAGTCATTTATACCATAAATCTGTGATGTGAGATAGAACATTTTGGAATCAAAAATAATAATATATCTTTGACATGCTTACAGATTTGAGATCAAACAATTTAAGAAGAAAAAACAATGCCACTTAAGAATGTGGCAGAATAATCGTTATAATCATACTGCCTAGAATGTTGCTTGCTATATGGTAGGTTGTCAATAAGTATTTGTTTAATGAATATTAATCAAACTGTCCTTTCTTCTCTCCTCCTTCTTCAAACATGGCCATTATGATTTTTTTTTCTTTTCTTAGGCATAGATTTATCACTAGCCCCAGGGGACAACATTAGCACTGAAACTTGAAAACAGAAAAAGAACAGCATTTTTTACTTTTAAGTTCAAAGGTGTGATGGTTGATTTTATATATCAACTTGTCTGGGCCATGATGCACAGATATTGAGTCAAACATTGTTCTGGATGTTTTTCTGACGGCATTTTAGACCAAGATTAACATCTGAACCAGTGGGCTGAGTAAAGTAGATTGCCCTCCATAGCCTGGGTGGGCCTCATCCAATAAGTTGAAGCCTGAATAGAACAAAAAGCTCCTCTCTCCAGAGCAAGAGGGAATTCTCCAGCAGACTGCCTTGGGATTTCATCTGTAATATGGTTTGGCTGTGTCCCCACCCAAATCTCATCTTGAATTGTAGTTCCCATAATTTCTACATGTTGTGGGAGGGATTTTGTGGGAGATAATTGAATCATGGGGCAGTTTCCCGTGCCATTCTCGTGGTAGTGAATAACTCTCATGAGATCTGAAGGTTTATAAGGGGTTTCCCCTTTGCTTGGCTCTCACTCTACCTTGGTTGCCACCATGAAGACATGCCTTTTGCCTTCCCCCATGATTGTGAGGCCTGCCCAGCCATGTGGAACTGTGAGTCCATTATACCTCTTTTTCTTTATAAATTACCCAGTGTCAGGTATGTCTTTATCAGCAGTGTGAAATTGGATGAGTACAGTCTGCAACATCAACTGTTCCTGGTTCCACAGCAGAATACCTTGGTCTCAGAATGCATCTTTCCTGAGTCTCCAGCCTGCTGGCCTACCCTCTCAGATTTGAACTTGCCAAACCTCCATAATTATGTGAACCAATTAGTTAAAATAAATCTCCTTCCTTTTCTATCTATACACATTCTATTGTTTCAGTTTCTCTAGAGAACCTTTTCTAATACAAAAGGTAACAGGTTCAAGGGTAAAATAAAATGTTTTAGAAAGCAGTAAGAATAATCAAAGTCAGATATATTCTCTGTCCAATCCATTCCCCTTCAAACTAATTACAACCCTCTGAATTTTGAAGGAGGGGAGAGAGATAAAAACTAGTATGGAAGCAACAGAGTTAGTATGGGAGACTCTATGTCCTGCCCTCTGATCCTTGATGTAGACTTTTCCCTTGTGCCAGGTGGAAAGCGTGATAGACACCCCAACTCTGAGTCTGGGGATCTGAAAGGACAGTGAAACTGTATTTCACGTGCTTTATGAGATCCAGAAATAAGGCAGCCATAGTATACTGCAAACACCACATAGTGGCACTGGCAGAATTTTGAGTTTCAGAAGAAGCCAGAGACAGCCATGAGCTTCCCAGAAGGAATTCCCAAGAATTCCAAAATTTCTTGGACATTTAAGTAGTGCATTGATGTTGGAGGAAAGAGAAAACAAGTATGCCTGCAAAAGATTCTAAAGCCAGTTCTGGCCTCCTCACAAAAGTGCAGTGAGAATGGTCAATATGTGGGGTAAGTTGAAGACTTGGATAGACCTCACCAACTGGCAGAAGGTTGGACAAGGGTGCAAGCTCAACTGGTATCCATGTGAACACAACTTCTTAACAGCATCTTGTCAGCCTCCTTGACTGTCTTTCAGGAATGGTTCTTGCTTGTGTCCTGGGATTGTGCTCAGTTCCTTATATGAATGACCTACTCTAAGCAGTTACTGACTTTAACTGGGCTCAGATCAGAGTGGGATAGCCCCTCACACCTGGGAAACTTGGGAAAAGAAGAAACTCAATGGAGCTACTCCACTGAACAAAGAAAGTGTCAGAACACATTTCTTACTACAAGTAATGATTTCCATAAAATGAAAACCTCATACAATTACATTTTTGAGTCCCTAGAATCTCACAACTAGAGTGGCTAGAGGAACAGTCTGTTTCTCCACAGAGAAGCCTCCCCTTTAGCATAGCCTAGATGTTATCCCAAAGCATATAACTTGATTTCCAATTTTTGCTTCTTGTGAGCTGAGCAAATCATTTATTTATTTCAGGTTTTGTGTCACTGATCTCAAAATCAAACAGTTCCTCCTGGGTGCCTTGTACTTCTCAAATAGATCTTTTATCTCCTAATAAGTTATTCTGGAGAATTGCTTGAAATTTTGAAGGTATTTCCCCCATTTTGTGATTATTTGCTGCTCCGGGATCTTTTTGAAAGTAGGTAGGGGTATAAAACACAAAAAATTATGTTAAAATATTCTTCACCATATTTTTTGTATGTGGAAAGATGGTTCTACCCTGTGCAACATTTTAAAAATCAAATATTTAATTAGACTAAAGTCACAAAAAGAAAGTGCTACAAGCATGTGGAGAACTCAAGTTTGAGAGATGTATTGATGAGCAAATGATGCAGTAGGTAGCGAGCAAAAGTTAATAGTGCTTTCTTTCCTGGTCACATCCTTGGAAGCTCCAGTTAACTGAGCCATATATTGGGTCCGTTAGACTGGGTCTATCAGCTGTTTTATTTAGAGCAGCAGGTTTCAAACTTACTTGACAGAGGAATCATTCTTGCAGCAAAAACAAACCAAACAAAGTCCCAACAGCTACAAATACAGAAAACTTATAAAAGTGGAGATTTCTTGCTTGAAGAGCGGTGAGGAGACAAGCATCCCTCCAGCTCAGCTTCTTCTGCTCTCATGGGCAGTGCTGGAGGCATTTCAGGGTACCCAGGGCTCTAACAGGACCAATGGCAGAAGAGGTTCTTAGAGATCAGTACACGATATATGGAAAAAATGACTCTGCTGAATGTTCTCTCTGGGGCTAGGGCTGAGATTCTGAGTTGCAAATTGGTATCCAGATATAGTAACCAGAGAGCAAAGGTCGAATGTTGCAGAATCATTTTATTTGAGAGCAGTTTACCCGTTTCTTGCCTTAAAATACCTCCCCGATGCCATATAAACCAGTGAGATTGTATACTTTTAGAGTAAATGGGATGAGAGAAGTTTTCACTAGACACTGTGCTTACCCTGACCTCTGATATATTCTCCAGAAAGCAAACTTGAGTGTTACATTGCAGCACTTAAATTTTCTCTGTACTTCAAAGTTCCATATGGAGAACCAGTGTGATATTTGCTTTGTATCAGACGGGAATTCTCAGTGTTTACATTTGTACTGTTTAACCATACTAGAAAAAAAAGAATTCATCTTCTGTTAATGTACATTGCTTTAAGCATTGCAAGAGAATGATTCCAGTCAAATTGTTTTAGAATCAGTAACACACCATTTAGAAGTCTGTAACCTACTGTTAATAAATTGTGTACAATCATTCTTCTCTGGAGATGCAGTAACCCTTTAGAATTAATATACACTGTGGTTCTTCTTGTTTTAACTAAGTTGTGCATTAAAAAGATAGGCTAGGCTAGTACTTAGTGATGAATTATTTGTATTGATTAGTAGTCTGAAATCTGTTGGAGTCTTCCATGTATTTTTCATGAATGCTATGACTAAAAAGTATTCCATAGATAAAAGTCATAAGACTTAAAAGAAAAGTGAAGATCTACAACTTTCTCAGAAAAGAACAAGGTCATTAGTAAGTACATTGTTTAGCTGCCTAGTAAAAGAAATGCCTATTTGATTTGCTTTTTGATTACTGTTAATTTGCACAGTGATATTTGAAGAACTGACATGCAGGATGGAGTGTATATTGGTAATAATACTATGCAAGTACTGTTTAGTTACATTTCACAGAGATTCAGACATGCCCATTGCCCTCAGAGTCGGGAATCTCTGGTAACTTCTTAAATAAACCTGTGTTCAATGAGCCCTTTAAACTCTTCATTAACCAATTACAGAACAGTTATAAAACTGGACTAGAACCTTGACTCTGCTTTTGCTAAATACAAGCTATCACCTGCCATAAGTAAAATCCTATGCCTTTTTTCACCAATTAAATAAGAAAGTCGTGTGTAGATGAAACGACAGTGCTAGAAAATTTATGAAAGAGATTACTCTAAGTCCCACGTATCCTAGAACAATGTGCTAAATAGAGGGGGAAAGAAATATTTAGGAAAATTTTGGTGAGTGGTCAGATTTCTACAGGTGGTAAGGACAATTGCTTTCAGATAATCTTGTTACTTATTGTTGATGTGGCTTTGGATTTGAATAGGAATAGGATCTGGAAAACAAGAAGGGGTTACCTGCTTCATTATTGATGAGGAGAACTCAGCTGTCCCAAAACATACACACACACACACACACACACACACACACACACACACACACACACACCATGCTAAATCTGTAAATTGGGCTGGAAGTCAAAGTCAGTGGGTGAAGAAGAAAATCAAGACATCCCATTTGCCTGGCCTTGAAGGAGTGGAAGATAACCAGACAGAAATATGGAGAGCAGAGGGACCTCTTGCAAGGTTTGTTAAACTGGGTGAAGTTGCGTTTGTAACTTTCTTCTGTGCCTTACCCTGATGATCTTTGTATTCCTTACCTGTGAGGAGTTCCTCAAACCTACAATAAAGTAGCTTTATGACTCAGCCAATTGACCTGGAAATTTGCTAGTCACATGCTTTATTAGTAAGGGTAGGTTTTGAAGATAAAAGTCAAACTGGAAACACTCTTATCCTAGAGATTACAAAATGATTTTTAAAAAAGCCATAAAACCAAAATTGTGTTATAATGAATGTAAAAATAACATTTATTTGAATCTTAAGGCTTGTAAAGTTCTTTCCTAAATATGATCTCATTTTGAACCTTGCCCTGACTCTGATATTACCATTGTGACTACTCTCCTTATTAAATGCAAGAAGATACTGAGGCTTGGATTTAAGGTTTGTCCAAGGACAGTGATGAGCTTACCTTTGTATCCCCAGTGACCAGCGCAGTGTCCAGCACTTGGAAGAGACCCAAAAAGTACACTCAGAGAAATGAATGTAGTTAAGGCTCATAAGGTGAAGTTCTAGAAATATGACTAATTCTTTATGTTAGAATTGTTTTAGGATTAGAATTCTTTTAGTTGCAAGTAATAGAAATAAAATTTAGAGGTGTTATTATAAATATATAGAACCTAAGGTCATATAAGTTGTACAGGTCTTTAAAAAATGAAAATGAAACTTTAAAGGCAGTAGTAAACAAACACTATTTTCTCTATTCTCTCTCTCTCTCTCTCTCTCTCTCTCGTGTGTGTGTGTGTGTGTGTGTGTGTGTGTGTGTGTGTGTGTATGTATGTCTGCTGCTTTTTCTGTAATTTCTTTCTGTATACCAGCTGTCTCTGCTTTTCAGGTTTAAGGTGGAAAACACGGCTGCCCCACAGCTCCTGAGTTCTTGTATTTCAGGTTAAGTCTTTGTCTCAATTGCAAATTCTTAGAGAAAAAAATCTCAACTGGTTCAACCTAGTAAAATTCCCATGTCTGGAGTAATCAGTGTGGCCAAGAGGTAAGGTCATGCCCTACAAATATAACCATTGGAATTCTACTCCTGAGGTGATATGGTTGGGAATAGCTCACAGAAAAAGGAAGATGGTATTGGCTTATGGACTATGTAGACACTTCAAAAGTATTCATTACAGTTTCTTTTAAAATCTCATGTTCACTCTAATTTTCTACTTTGTCTTGGTGTCACCATGAAGGATAATTTTTTGAGATACAATGTTCTCTGTAATTTTCTCTCCTATATGATTTCAAGTGAGAGAAAAGCCCTTAGTAATTCCCTGCTTTGTCATTCTTACAGAGCAGAAAGTAGAAACTATTTGGGATAACAGTTATTTCTCTATTTTGTAGAAACTCAACTTCTTTGTTGAGATTATGTTTTCTGTCTTGGAGGTGGAGGGGACTGAACAGCTTTAAAAAAAAGCCAAAGTGGAAATAGCAATTTTACTGTAATATCGATGAGGCTGGAGGTCTGTACATGACATTTCTTAGTCTAGTCTTTGATGCTAGATGGCATTTAAATTGTAAGTCAGGATTGATGGACAAACGCAAACTATCCTGCTAAAAGACGAGGTTGAAATATATTTCATTTAAAGGAACAAACATTTGAGGCAAGCTATTTCCGGGAACATTTAGGTTTCAGAATAGCTGCAGTACATATCATAAGGTGGAGAAGTAGCAAATGCAATTGAAAAGGCAGAAGGAAGGGGCCAGGATAACTAACTTTGGGGCAATTTCCTAAGAATGTGAACTTAAGTTCATTGGGCAATGGAAGCCACTGAAGAAGTTGTAGCGTCACATTTTAGTGTAAAATTTCACTGTCATGAAAAAAATACTAGAGAAGGACTAGAAATAAAACAGGAAGAGCAGTCAGGAGATTGTTTCAGTTATAGATGACAAGATCAATGTAGAAAATAAGGGCTTGAACAAAAGTAGTAGCAGTGGGAATAAAGAGTATCGGATTCAACAAGAGATCATAACAAAGATGTCAAATCTGTAGGTGTTGTTGAGAATGTGGAAAATAGAGGAAGTTTTTGGCTTTGGTATATGACAGCACCATTCATAGAAAGAGGAAATCTTATAGGAAGGTCAGGTTTGGACATGGAGATAATGTGATCAGTATCTTTAAACTCAATGAATTCCAAGTGGGAATATATAATAGTTAGCTAGACATACACATCTGGAACTTAGGGAAGAAGTTGTGACTACAGATGATTGATTTGGCATTCATCAACAGAGGGTGTGGAAAATCACAAAATTTGAGAATTTTACACTTAGTTTTACATATCTTTAATCTCCACTTGTAGCATAAATATCATGAAAATTCAGCTGAAGTATGAATTTCTAGGCCTGTCACCAGATTATTTCCTTCCATAGTCTGTCTTATCCATAACAATTTTCTTTACTGTTGAAACTGAGCCTCATAAAACCTTCATCTCTCAGATCATATTTTCCAAAGGAGAGCTCCAAAGATAGAAAAGTATATTGGATGGATACTAGTCTAACCTATTCTAATATGGCATTCAAAAATGTGTTTTTGTTGCTACATGTAACGTTTTGGTAGTATTTTTATAAAAATGAGATAAAATACCTCTTGCTTGGTGCTCACAAGTTGAATTCCTTTTAATTGGTTTTCTGACTTTTATGATGTAGAAATAATGACTAGTTGTGTAGATGATTCTTCATGTTGATTCTGTGTGAAATTTTTTAACACAAAGTTTTGTTGAGACATAAAAATTGGGTATGAGGAATGAATATTTATTCTCTCATGAGTAGTGTTCCTGGAGCACATCACAATAAACTTTCTGCACACGAATTGATATCCCCAAATCTGTTTCATGGGGAACCCTATTTAAATGATTGGTAATTCTGCCTTTAGCATCTAATTCCAGAAAATTGTCAGTATCTTAAAGACGCAGAATATCTTACTCATATTTATATTTCAAGTGCAGTAGTTATTCAGTAAATGTTTCCATATCTTACCTTTGTGAGAATTTTGATATAAATCTTAGCAAAGCATGCATTTTCCTTCTACCTGGGTGACAGGTAACACACATCCATAAATGGCCTCTTTTCCCTCATTCTCACCTAAAAGCTCTTCAGCATAACCTCTATGTTCAGGATCATGGAATTCCAAATCCAAGGGTGCCTTCTTGAAACAAAATGCCACTCCTTTCTATACTGCATATTTTCAATTACTAGATTTTCAGCAAAATTAAGCAGTAACCATAGATCACATTAATCTTATGTTGGAAGCATAGCTTAGTGATTGAACACAGGATTTTAGTGTCAGACATACTAGAGTTGAAATCTTACTCCACCACTTTCTAGGCATGTGGCCTTTCTAAATTTCACTGTGTACATCTTTTGAATGGGGCTAATGATATTACCTATCTCATCGGGCTGCTAGAAGAATTAAAGGAGAAAGTGTGTGCAGAACACCAGACATACAGTAAACACAGAAAACATGTTAGCTGTTGTTTATGGTTATTTCATTAATATTTCATTTTATTATTCTCCTAAATTTATTTTCAGACAGATCAAAATACTTTCTAGTTTTCCACATGATTTTTTTGTCCTATGGGTTATTTAAAAATATGTTGCTTAATTTTCAAACATTTATGGATTCCCAAATTTCCTTCTGTTGTTGATTTCCTACTTAACTCCACAATGGTCACAGAACATATTTTGTATAATTTCAATTCTTGTAAATGTATTAAGACGTGTTGTATGGTCTACATCATTCTTTGGAAATTTAGCATGAGATATATGAGATCTAAATATTTCTCCAGATATTTTCTGCATTATTGTTTTGAAAATGAATGCATACTTCCTTCAACAGATTTTGTAATACTATTTTACTTCCTTTAACAGATTTTGGCCTGCCTAATAGTAATTTGGGTATTTTATCTGTGAAGTTTTTCCTCTTCCCCCTTCTGATAAAGGCCATCTTGGTCAACTCAGCTATCCTAGTGCCAGAATTATCCTTCCTGCACTTCATAAGAGGCACCGAATCCCTTGCCAGGAGCTCATCGTTCTTACACAATAAGCTGTGGTCTGAGAACAAATTGTGTACTTCAACACCATCCGCATGGTCAGCTGATCCCCTTTCTTCCTTTCCAAAGCAATGACCTTATGCAAGATTAGAGATAAACACAACACCTGTGACCCCAAGTCAGTCGGTTCTATCTAGTGCTACACATTTCTGAGAGAGAGAGAGAGAGAAAATGAACAAGCAGAGGCTTTTCCTGGCAGTGTGCTCACTCTTGCATGATACAGCAGAAGCTGGTCATAGTTTTTGAAAAGGTATATTAAGACTTGAGGACTAATTTGTCATAGATATGTGGCTGATTTATTTTCAGTGTTGTAAAATCCAAATTTATACATGTGTTCAATATGACATAATGAAATTGTCATCAACAAATTTCAACCAGATCACAAGTATTGAGAATATTCAATGCCAGGGAATTCTTGTTTCCAAATATTTACAGGGAAGGTTGTCAATTCTTGTATTTACATGTAACTTTTTGTATTGACATTTTGCTTTTCAATATAGAGGCAATAAAAAATAAACCTAGTGAAAAAAGAATCAAACCATAAATAAGTAAATAAAGGAGATGTCCTAGAACATTGGTTAAAATCGCCAGCTTTGAATCTAGGCAGAACTGCATGTCACTTCTCTGAGCTTTAATTTTCCTCATCTGTAAAATACAGATAAAAATTATACCTGTTCACTAGTCAAGGTTTTTTGTTGCAAGCTTAGGCCAAAAAAGGAATGTATTGGAAGGAGAATTCACAGGATTTGTGAGAAGCCTAG
The DNA here is from genome assembly GCA_963573385.1 of Cacajao melanocephalus. NCBI lineage: Eukaryota > Metazoa > Chordata > Mammalia > Primates > Pitheciidae > Cacajao > Cacajao melanocephalus. The sequence continues at coordinate 135,955 of CAUYLG010054186.1, forward strand.
TGAATTGGGCTTGGAAAATGGGCTAGAACCATGCCTACATGTGTCAAGGAAGAGTAAATGTCTGGTCTTTTCAATTCATGCGATACCCTCATGCATAGATAATCACAGCCAAAGAAACAAATACTGGGCAAATGTCTTCTACACAGACCACAGAAATTTTCTGTGGGTGTTAAGTGATACGATATATATGAAATGCCTAACAAGACATGTACCTATTAGAGATTAGTTGTGATAGCTCTATCTCTCTTTTTTTTTTCTGAGAAGCAGAACCACTTGGAGTAATAGATATTAAATGATTTATTATAAGGATTCAACCTATGGAACTGTGGGAACTGGTTAAAGAGTTTATGAGGACAGGCATAAAGTGAGAAACAGCAGTTGCAAATTGGAAACTGAAAGATGAACTAGAACCCATGAAAATAGACTAGAATCATATAGATCTCTCATACCCCATGCTTCCAACTTTGATGATGTGAGTGACCTGCCAGTAAAGCTAGCACTGCTCTTCATGAAGATTAACATGCATTGCCCAGGAGTAGAAGCTGAGGGAGGAGATATAGCGGGTAATAGAGGAATTGTGGGTTCAGCTACTGCACCAGGAACTGCACATGCCAGTCCAAGATTGTAGATAGATAGGTATGTAGATAGATAGATAGATAGATGATTAGTATATGCATATATAATAAATACATACACACATAGATGATTGGTAGGTAGATATAAAACACATATATACATGTGCAAAAATAATTGTAAAGATTACAATTAGGTTAATATTTGTAAAACTACAAAGTTTTTTTTTTTGTAGAAAAAGGGTTGAATGGTTGATTGATTCAAAAATAATTTTTGAGCACCTATTCTGTGATAAATACTATTTCAGACACTTCAGATAAGACAGTAAATAAAATAAAGTTGTTCATCCTGTGGATCTCACTTTCTTGCATTGCGATTCAATAAACAGTAAAGATAATGAGTAGGCAAATTATACAGTGCATCAGAAGATGACATGTCCCTTGGGAAGGAGAATTGGGGTGTTGTCTGGAGTGGCAGGTTGCAATTTTAATAGGGTGGTCAAGGTCTGCTTTATAATGACATTTGAGCAGAGAAGGGAAGGAAGTGAGGTGTGAGTTATGTATTATCTGGGGAATAGTGTTCTAGGCAGAGGGAATGGTCAAATTTTAAGGCAGAATTGTTCTTGATGTATTTGAAAGCATCAAGAAAGATGGTGTTCCTAGATCAGAATGGGCAGGGGGAAAAGCAATAGGCAAGGAAAAACTCATTCAAAATATATCCCATTGGAATTTCATCCTAAAATTGTATGTTTTACTTTTAAAGATTCTTCAAAAATTATAAAGCTAATTTGAAACCAACATATCCATATTTGGCGAAAGTGTGAAAACAGCTTTTGAAAGTTATTAACATGTTGAATCTCTTGGAGTCAGGGTAGACAGACTATGTAGTGGGTTAAGATAGGGCCTTTCCATCTACCATCAATCAATCAATCAATCATCTGGCTAGCTAGTTACCTAGCAATCTAAAATATTCTGGATTTGAATTTAGATTGCATTCTATTTTAGTTGCCTTCATAAATTCATAATCTTCTGGTGTCTCTGTTGAAAGGTTAAGTATTTCTGCTGTCACTGGGAAAGAAGAAAGGAAACTGGAATATGGAAGAGAGGGAAAAAATCTTCTGTATTTTCCCTAGATCCTTTCTATTTGATTTGGATTAGATGACTCAAGAATATATATGAGTTAAATTATTTAGTGTTGCTGTAATCTCATCTTAGGTATGCTTCAGAAAACTAAGACATGGTATATACCCCTTCAAACTGAGCATCAAACAAATAGAAAATATTAAACTACTGATTGTGGTTCAATGGATTGTGGTGGTAATACAGAAACAAGTGTTAAGATCTTGGACAGTTTTGGATAGACCTGGTGGTGACCTTCCATGGTAAGTGGACAGTTTGATTGAGCTGAGACTCATCAATCAATGCACTTGGTTGGAAGTGCTGGCAGATTGCTGTCTGCATCAATGTACTGAATCTTTTAGAACTGCTGGTGTCCTACAAGAGCAGCAGTGGGCCTAGGGCCCTACAGAAGAACTGAAGTAGTTAATGACACCCTATGAGTCACTCTCATATTCCATAGTACTAGCAGCAAGAAGAATAGCTAGATTGATATTGGAGAATGACAGGTAATATTTTGTACACAGGACCTGTGCCTGTTGATAGTTCCTGGTAGGATGAGAGCTGTTTTTCCATCTCTACCACACTGAATGTACAATTGGTAGTATCTTAGCTTCGTCTGGGGCTACCAGGATCCAGGGCTTTCCTAGAGACTCAGCCCTTGATGCATTTCTCAGCCAGAGGTAACTTCACTCACAAGGTATGGTTTAGTGGGTCCAACCACAGTTACACAAGAGGTATTCATTGAACCAATTTCACATAACATTGTTCACCCCTGGCTAGGAAACAGAATGAAGATTCATTGATATATTCAGTTAAAAAAACACTGGGTATCTACCAAATGTCAGACTTTCTGCCCTCGACTCTGTTTCATCTATCTCTGTGTCTATTATTTTCCTAAAACCATATTGTTTTGATTACTCTAGTTTTGTAGTAAGTCTCGAAATTAGTAGTGGAGTCCTCTAATTCTATTCTTCTTCAGTATTGTGTTGACTACTTTAGGCCCTTTGGGTTTTCAGATAATTTTAGAATCAGCTTGTCAAAACCTACAAAATAGCTTTCTTGGTTTGTATTGGGATTGTGATGAATCTGTAAGTCAATTTGTGAAGAATTGGCGTCTTAATGATATTGAACCTTCTAGTGTATGAAGATGGCTATCTTATTTGATTTGTTTAATTAATTTATTGATTTCATCAATATTTAGTAGTTTCCTTCATACATATCCTATACATATTTTGTTATACCTAAGTATTTCAATTTTTTGTTGCCATTGTAAATGGAATTGTTTTTGAATTTACATTTCAATTGTTCATTGATGATTTATAGGAAAGTAAATAACTTTTGTATATTGACCTTATATCTTGCAACCTTGAAATATTCACTTATTAGTTCCAGGAGATTTTTTTTTTCTTTTGTAGTTTAGGCGGGTTTTTTTTACATAGACAAAATCTGAAAGGAAAACAATTTTAGTTTTTCTTTTATTATTTTTATGCCTTTTATTTTTATTTCTTGTCTTGTTACAGTATCTAAGAATTCTAGTACAATGCTGATAGAAATGGTGAGAGAGAACATTCTTGCCTTGTTTCTAATCTTAGGAAAAAAGCATCATGTTCACACCATTACCTATGGTAATAGCTGCAGGGTCTTTTTTGTTTCTGTTTTTGTTTTGTCTGAGGAAGTTCCCCTCTACTTGTAGTTTGGTAAGAATTTTTATCATAAATGGGTGTTGGGTATTTTAAAATGTGTTTTCAGAATCAATTGATATAATTATATAATTTGTCTTTCTTAGCCTGTGGATATGGTGAATTACATTGGTTGATTTTTCAAATGTCACACCAGCTTTGCACATCTGGAATAAATCCAACTTGCTTGTGGTGTCTACTTCTTCTTATAAATTCTATAAGACTCTTCACTTAGGTGAGGTAAAGCTTCTTTTTGTAAACTGTTGAATTAAATGTGTGAATGTTTTTTGAAGATTTTTGCAATGATATTCATGAGAAATATCAGTCTGTACTTATCTTTTGCTTACCTGGTTTTGACATTAAGGTAATGATTATCACCCAGAATGAGTTAGGAAGTATTCCTTCTGCTTCTATTTTCTGGAAGAGATTGTAAAGAATTTCTATTATTTCTTTTTTAAATGTTTCATAAAATTCATCAGTGAAACCACCTGGGCCTGGTGCTTCTAAGGTTATTAATTAGTGATTCAATTTTTTTAATAGATATAGGGCTATTCAGGTTGTCTATGTAATTTTCTGTGTATTTGGTAGTTTGTGTCTTTAAATAAATTTGTCCAGTACATCCAATTTATCAAAATTGTGGACATAGAGTTGTTTTTTATAGATGTTTGTAATATTTCTTTATTATTCCTTCATTGTTCATGGTTCAGTAGTGATGATATCTTTTATTTTTAATATTGTTAATTTAAGTCTTCTTTTTTTCTTGATTAGTCTAGATAGAGGTTTATCAGTTTTCTTGATTTTTTCCAAAGAACTGGGTTTTGGTTTCATTGATTTTTTTCTATTCAATTTTGATTTCTGCTCTAATTCTTTTTATTATTTCTTTTATTCTGCTTACTTTAGGCTTAATTTCTTCTCTTTCTCCAGAGAGAAACTTAAGTTACTGATTTTAGGCTTTTCTTCATTTCCGATATATGTATTCCGTGCTATAATTTTTTTCTAAGTACTGCTTTTACCATAATCTACAAACTTTGATAACTTGTATTTTTATTTTCATTTAGTTCAAAACATTTTTTATTTCACATGAGAAATGTGAAATATTTTTTAGAATATTTAGAAATGTGTTTATTTAGAAATGTGTTTATTTTTCAAATATTTGAATATTTTGGCTATTGATTACTAGTTTAATTCTATCTTGTGATCTGATAGCATACATTGTATATTTATACTCTTTTAAATTTGTAAATGTGAGTTTTATAGCCCCAAACTTGGTCAGTTTTGGTGAATGTTTCATGTGAACTTGAGAAGAATATGTATTCTCATCATTGGATGCAATATTCTATCAATTTCAATGAGAATAAATTGGTAGTGCTAGTCATGTCATCTAAATCCTTACTGATTTCTTTTTACTTGATCTATCATTTACTGATAGAGGGGTGTTGAAATATCCATCTATAATAATAAATTTGTTCATTTCTCCTCTGAGATCTATCAGTTTTCGCCTCATACATATTAAGGCTCTGTTGTTAAATACATATACACTGAGTATTGTCTTTTTAGAGAATTGGTTCCTTTATTGTTAAGTATTGCTTCTCTTTATCTCTGATAATTTTCCTTTTGAATTTGGTTTGCTTGAAACATGTATTGCTTCCCCAGCTTTTGTTTTTGCTGTTTAGTGATTTCATGATATATCTTTATTCATTCTTTTATTTTTAAGCCATCTGAATCTTTAAATTGGATTTCTCATTGACAACATATAGTTGGGTATTGTTACTTTTATCCACTCTGATAATTGACATATTTACACAATGCACACTTAATGTGATTACTGACATGGCTGAATTAATATCTACCATGTTTATTATTCTTTCCTATTTGTTACTCTGTTTTTTTTTTCCCCTCTTTTCCTGCCTTCTCTGGTCTTTATTGAGCATTTTACATGATTACAATTGATATTTTCTCTTAGCAAATCAATTATACATTTTTATAAAATCCTTTTGGTGGTTTTCCTAGTTTATGGTATGTATTATACCTTCAAATAGCACTATGTTGCTTCATGGTACAGATAGGTACCTTGTAAAAGAGTATTCTCAATTCTTCCTGGCTGATCTTGCTGTCATTTATGTCACTTATCCTTATGCTATAATTACCCAATAGGCTGTTACTATTATAATTTTAATAGTTGGTGGGTAATTTTGCTTGATATGGAATTTTAGGTTGATGATTTTTTTTCTTTCAACATGTTAAATATTTCACTCCACTCTTCTTATTTGCATAGTTTCTGATAAGAACATTTTGTAATTCTTATGCTAATTTCTCTACAGATAAAGTGTTCTTTTCCCTTCAACTTCTTTTAAGATTTTCTTTTTGTCTTTGGTTTTCTGTTGCTTGAATATGATATGCCTAGGTATGTGTGTGTGTGGTGGGGAGTATGAAAGAGGGAGAGAGAGAATGTATATTATATTTATTCTGCTCTTAGATTTTTGGATCTGTGGTTTGGTGTCTGTCATTAATTTTAGAATGTGCTCAGCCATCACTCCTTCAAATATTTCTTCTGTTCCTTTCTCTCTTTCTCATCTGTATTATAGTTATGTATATATTACATCTTTTAAAATTGACTCACTGTTCTTGGATGTTCTGTTTTATTTATCCTTGCTCCTCTTTGTATTTCAGTTTGGGAAATTTTGATTGATCTATCTTCAACTTTAAATTCTTTTCACAATCTTTTTTGTGTCTACTAATGAACCCATTGAAGGCATTCTTCATTTCACCTTTTTAATTTCTAGTGTTTCTTTTTGACTTTTTTCTTAGAATTTTCATTTCTGATATTTTTCATCTTTTCTTGCACGTTGTCTACTTTTCCCATGAAAGCCCTTAACATATTAATCATGGTTATTTTAAAATCCCATTCAGGTGAGTCCAACATGAACGTCATGCCTGCATCTGGTTATGATAGTGATTGCTTTGTTTCTTCAAAGTGTGGGTTTTCTTGCCTTTTTTTGTTGAAAGCCAGTTATGTTAAAAGCCAGACATGCCAGAGATAAATAAGCCATTACTGTGATAATTTATGTTAAATGGAAATTTATGCATAAGATTTGGGTTGTGTTTAATATTTGCCAGAAATTTCAAATTCCTCTAGTGTTATTGTTTGACTTTGGGCTTCCCTAAGTACCCCTCCTTAGAGAGTCCAGGTCTTGTAGCTCTATCAGCTAGAATTCTCTATTATTATACTGCGAGCATGTTGGTACAATAGTAAAATGCTGGGGAGAGAGAGTATTCTATAATATTCAGTTAAATCTCAGCATTTCAGTGAGCCTGTGTCTTGGGGCCGTGACTCTCACAATAATTTCCCCAATTGTGTAGCGTTTTACCCTCACTCCTACTCTTTTCTGACTGTAGTATTTGCAACTATTTTCTAAAACCCCTGACCCCTTTTGACTATTTTTCTTCCCTTATGTGAGACAGAAAGGCAACTTGAGTTGGGTAAATACTCTCCATTTAGGTGGGTTAAGCCTGTGGTAATATCTTTTGCTCTATAGGGTAGGCCTTTGTTACAGTGAAGGCTCTTGATGTATTTTACAGTGATTACTTTCCCCATTATCCTGACAATCATGAGGTCTCTTTTCTCAAACTTCACCTTGAGAACTTAATGGGATTCCTGCAGGTGAAGCCTACAACTGTATGGAGGACTCCCTGAGACAACAGATCTCATAAGTTTTTTACTCTTATGCTAGTCCATATTTATCCTTCAGAAATGCATTACAGTTTTCATTCAAGTGTTTCTACCAGTTTATGGTCCCAACAGCTTCTGCTTTAGGGAAGGAGTTGTGACTCTCTGGATGCACTTGTCTTCCATGTTTTGGGGTTGCAGTTTGCTCTGAGTCCTCAGTTCTCTGATGGATCCAAGAAAAGTCACTGATTTTCAGTTGTTCAACTTTATCTTGTTGCAAAAATGGGAGCAACAACTTCCAAGCTTTTGCACAATGAAGGTGAATTAGAAGTTACAGCTTCTTCTTTTTTTACTTGTTTTTCTAGTCCCTATATTTTACTGTTTACTCTAATTTCCTTCACAACTCCTTTTTTCATTTACATTTTTTTTTCTGTTTAAATATTGGGGGCTTTTAAGCATTTCCCATCAGCCCGTACTTATTGCCTTGTGCTTGGCAGTTATAATCACTGGTGCTACCTTGATAGTTTCTTCTATTTTAGGCTATAGGGTCACCAGAAAACAAATGCTACTTTTATTCACATAAGCAACATTTGGCAGTAACAGATTTATTTATAGTGAAAAATACATTAGTAACTTACTCTAAGTTAAGGGGTGAAACACTAGATTAGAGAGTGTCATGAACCAGGAAAGAGCATTGTTATCAGTGGACCTGAAGTGTATCAGTCAGCATTTCAGATATCCTTATTTTAAATATCATGTGCTTAAATGTTGAGTGTTTGTGGGTCCTTTAGAGTATCCAGACAAATGTCATAAACAAATGATACACGTGGTCAACAGACATTAGGTCAGAGTACACCAAATTATTATAAAACAAGATCCTTAAACTCAATAAATGGAGACAATGGAAAACTATAACAAACACATACAGAGTCGAAAAGTGAAAAATAACAACAATGAAAACACTACCTCAGCACATCTACTTTGGGTGTGGTTGTTGCACTGAGAATATATTTCCTTAAATATCACTCTGAATGCAGTTGTTTTCCATATTTTGGGGTGGCAGTATAGCCTAAAGGTTAAATAGTAGTATAAAGGTTAAATAATCCAGGGAAAATAAAGCTGTTTAGTTTTCTTAGGAAGACAAAGGAAACACTTTTGTTCCCATATTGATTGGTTTGGTGGATTTAATCTAGAACCTGCATGGTAAAGAACATGAATAATAGAAGCAGTGAGAGATCTTTGCTAAGATAGTGACTTTACCCTATGTTTTTGCTATGAGATTCCTGATTGAGACACATGGTACAGAAAAATACAGTGTAGCTTGGCGCAAGATAAATTTTTCAAGACTTGAAAAATTATCCTAGTGAATAATCTGTGCAAAGATATGCATTACATCTTGATTTCTAATAATAAAACTTGAAATAATCTAGATGATCATCAACTGAATACTATACTTTGCTCGTTCCATGGAACATAATATAGCCATAGTATCAGTTTTTGCTGTATTTTGGAAAAATATTGCACTTGCTAAGATCATCAATGTTTTCCTTGTTGACAAGTCCAATGTACAGTTCTTTAGTACTTATCCTACTGTGGAAGCTCAGTTCCCTGGGAAATAGACACTAAAATACAGATTTACATGGATGAGAGGTTAAAGTACACTAAGGAGCAGCACCACTGCAGGAATGAAGGATGTGGCGCTAGACTGAGGGAGAAGTCAGGCTGTGATGCCTTTGCTACAAAGGCTGAAGGCCATCTTAACGGGCAGCTCTGAAGCTGAGAAGACCCTTCAGGGTTATGTAGGATTGGGGCAAGGGTTGGGACTTTGTTTGCCCTTGTTGAACAGTCATCACATGCTGGCCATTATACAAAGAAGACATGAGCTTAAGCAAAGTGTGGTTCCCTTTAGCTGAAGGCAATTCCCAAAGAAGGGTCAGCTGAGAGCTATTGGCCTCCAAGCAAATGGAGGAATGAGGGGTAGAATAGAAGGGAAATCCAGCCATACACCATATCATATCATCTACTTCCCCTCCTTTGCTTCTTGCCATCATTTATTATGATTAGACTTGCCTTCTTTCAAAATGCTCCTCCCTTTGCTTCTGAGTTGCCACATTCTCTTGGTTTCTTTTTTTTTCCCTCTGAGTCTCATCTTTCTTACCCAGATTTCACAGAGATTTCCCTGGACCTTTGTTTCTTTTCACTCTACTTACATGAGCTGATTCTTTCTAATGTCTTAAAATATTAGCTGATGACTTCTAACCTTATAGCAACTCACATCTCTCAACTACCTCCAGTTAGAACTATACACCTAACCAGTTATTCCTTATTTCCTCTTCGTTGTGTCATAGGCATCTCAAACTGAGCACATTTAATGAAAACTACACTCATTATTTTCAGTTGCAATCTTCATTCAATGTTCTCATCTCAGTTGCTCACGCTACGATCCTGAAAGTCATCCTTAACAACTCCTGCGTTATACTCTCATTCAAGAACCGCCTAGTCTTGGTGAATTTGATGAATAAAATTCATCTCACATACATCTCTTCTGTTACTTTTGTCATGTCTATTGCTACAGCCGGCTTTTGTCTGCACTGCTGTGATAGCCTCCTAACTGGCCTCCCAATAGCTACTTCCCTCACACTCATTCTTCACACTGCAAGTAGCACGAGTGTTTAGGAATCAAGGTATTACTGTGTTACTCATGTGTTGAAACCTTGCAATAAGCAATTTAGAATCAAATCTAAAATTACTGCCATGACCTAAAAGGCCCTTTTGGAGGATACGCTAGATTTATGTGTATTTCTCAAATGTGTTTTCCACATGCTGTTCCCACTGCTTGGAATGTAGTCCCCTCAATAGTTCTGTAACACCTGGAAATTCTTTCAATTTCAGGACAGAATCAATATATCAGTTTTTCAGAGAAGTCTTTTCCTACTCCCCTGTCTAAATTTGCTTCCCAGGCTAAATGCATTTTTAGCATTCACTCCTTTTTCAGAAGCCTTATCAGAATTTTAAATGTAATATATAAATTTTATTTGTCCTCTGTCTCTCACATTAGACTGTAAATTCTTGAGAACTAAAACTGTGATTTTTGATTCACCATTGGATTATCAGGGTTTAGAAAGTTTCTTGAACATGGTAGTGTCTCCATAAATTTTAGCTGAGGATTTTATTAAATATACATGTACATAGAGATTATATACATACACACGCATAATAAAATACAAAACAAGTCTGAAAGATATGACAGGAAATCATGACTTCTATACATACATTTTGAAAATGTGTTAGAAAATTCAAGGAATAAAAGTTGAACAGAATGTTATGAGGGGCAAGGAAGCTTCCTAGAGAAAGAAGATACCTCCTTATATCTGCTCCAGCAGTCCTGGACTTCTGAGTTCCAGCAAGCCTCACAGCCACTGAGAGTACCCATGAGTAATATGTAAAATGGTGTACACTGAAAGCACTATGAAGATCTAGAATTATTGTTTCCTGGGATTTTAATGTAATCCTAAATGAACTGATGATTTTGAGCTTGAATAAGTATTAAAATTGGAATTATCTGAATGTGCAAATTAATTTTTTTTAATGGAGAGTAACCACATTTTTTCTAGCAACCTAAGATTTCCTTGGTGAATAAGAAAAATTCTGTGTTGAATGGGAGGCTGCCTGAAGTGTTTAATTTTTTTCCCTGGAGACCATGTTCCTGAACAGACTGATGTCTTTGTGGTCTAGTCACTTGCCCTGTGTGAGAGGCCATGTAGATCTGTGATGTCATACAATGCCTGGAGCAGCTTCTAAGCAATATTTCCCCCATAATTAATATGTGGACTTGTGTTTGCCCTTACTGAGAAAGCCAAATAATCTTTCATTGAGTTAGGATGCTACCTGCTAGAAGTTTCCTTTCCTTGAATGTAAACATGAGCTATGCATCAGAGCAGGCTATACTTTCCTATGCAGTGTTTAGTCTGAGCTTCTCAGACAGCCTTGTACATGGGGAGCCTAAAATAAGAGGCAAGAGACTGACTTATGATTTGGTTTAGAAAGTTGTTCAGTGATTTAGTTTAAGCGGTCTTGCAAAAATGTGTGATCCCAGAAGAATTTTCACCAGTCCAGAAACTGCTGGTTTGTATTTCTCTCGTTAATCAAATTTCTCCTGTATTTGGCATAGTGAATATGATGTAATACAGCCTGCAAAATGGATGCATCTTACTTGAATAGACCTTAGTAAGTTTCTTTTGGCATTGTTGCCATTTTTTTTGCGCGTTTGTGCTCGTGTCTTTAAGGTTTTAGGAGAGACCCAATGTATGGGCCATTTCAAGTCTATTTGTTTTTAATGTCTCTGGAAGTAAATAAACGTGTATAATAATTTAGAATCATTAATTTCACAATGTTTGCAGGAATCCTGGAGAGTGCCAAGTTTGTGGTATGTGTTCGGTATACGCTGATTGATCAAGTAGGCAATAGAATAAAGAGAATTATAAGCCATGTTACCATTTTGTGATCTGGAGCTTGATTACGTGAGTTATTGATAAAAGTCAGGGCATTGGATGCCCTTTGACTTCTTTTCCTGCCTCATGATGGATTATAATAAATTATGTTCCAAAGTGTGATTTTTCCTGTATGCTTTGATATTAACACTTGACAACTTTCTCTGTTTCATTGGAATTTGGGTAAGCAGGTGAGTTACATGAAAAGAAGTCTGAATAAATTTTACTTTCTATCATACAAAATAAATTATCTTCCTAATTGTAAAACTTAAATGAAGAATTTAAAAGTTCTTGGCCCCGGGGTGTTTACAGTCACCATAAGACCAAGTACAGCTAGAGATCATCTGTGATCTGTTTTGTATCCACTGATACCAAATCTGCTGTGGAAAGCACTAGGCAACTTACTGAAGACCTTTCCTGTAAACTAGGCAGAAATTCTGAAGTAATGAACTATGCTCCCAGTGTGGGTACCATAAACTTTGTAATGAATAACACTCTTTGAATGTCTGGACAAGAAAGATGTCTCCCTCCAGGGGGGATGTTTTCCTTTCTGTAACCAAACTGTGCTTAGCTGATATTTGAAGCCTGACTTCACACTCTTCAGAGTTCTTCTTTGATCCAATAGGGTTTAGTCAAATTGACTCTGATATGTTTGCAGATTGGAGTAGGGGTTAGGAAAATGTGGGAGTGAGGGTGTGAACCCATATGTTTCTCTTCAGCTGGGAATTTGCCAATATTTGTCCTCTAAGGAATAAGATTTCCTTTCCAGTTTTGATTGATCAATGGTAAGAAGAGATTCCAATACAGCTTTTGGCTCTAATTGTTTTGGGGGAGAGTCCCAAAAAGAGCCACGAGGTTGGATATGGTTTGACAAGTGAAATATAGAAGGGGAGATGAAAGAAATGTCAGGAAGGAGGAATGAACATAGGAACAATTGACTAATGGTCTTCAAGCATGGAAGAAGAGGGTTGATTACTTCTCAAGACATACAGAGGAGAAAAATAAGAAAACTGCTAAACTGTAGACTATTGTATGAATGCTGACCCCACAAAAAACATTTTTGTCAGTTTATTGAACTAAAAGAAAATTATGAATGGAAATCACGAAATATTTTCCAGAGTCTTTTCTCTGGAAATGAGTCAGTTCTCTGTCTTATCTCCCTTAGATGTTTGAGATGCTTTACATTAGAGAAAAGATGATTGATGATACCTTTTAATATATGGATATCTGGTATTTGTGGAAGCTTATGTTATCATTCAGCAAACACTTTCTAGCCTTCCATCATCTGCCCTCCAACCCCTCCATGGGAGGTGGTATACTTTCCCACCAAATGGACACTGGGCTCAGCTCTTGATGTGCTTTGAACAAGTGGATCAATGTGAAGGATTCTAGTTCTGCAGTTCTAAGCCATGCCCTTAAAAGACATCACGTGTTTCCACTTAGCTACCTGCTAGTTTTTGCCTTCCATCATGAGAAAAATACGCCACAGGTGTACCTTTAATTCTGGATTCAGGCTGGGCCCCTCTAGCCTAGATCCAAATTGAGCACTTGGCCCACAGTCTGAAGCAGAAATTGTCCTAGCTGCCTTGTAGACCCATGGGTGAGAAATAAATGCTCATTTCCTGTGTCACTAAAATTTTGTGATTGTTTAAATGAGTTCAGTGCTTATTCATTCACCAAGTCTTTACTGGGCATTTACCAGGTTCTAAGCTCTGTGCTAGATCCAGGAGATGCAAAAGACCCAGCATTCAAAGAGCTTCCAGTCTATTGAAAGAGACAGATATGTACACAATGAGCTAGGTTCACAAAAGGCACCATAAGTCTTTTGACAAACACTATAAGAGGTAAAAGTATAGTGTCATGCAGGTTGAGGAATTGAAAAGATAACTAACTTAGAAGGAGTGAGAGTATATTAGGGGTGACTTCATAAAGACAAGTTGTTGAATACATTAATTAGAACTATTTCTTGTATAAATTGCATTAACTAATGCCTCTGTGTGTGTGTATGTATGCGTATATGTTCATGTGTATGTACATGTAAGGTACTTGCCTTCCATAGTGAAGCTATGTGATTTGTGTCATGCGTGAAGCAGCTGCACAGAATGAGGGTCAAACATAAGTATCCACAGCATGTGGTCATTTTCAAAACTCAGTTTTAAAATGCATAACATACCCATTCACCAATTTTATCTGTATTCATACAAATATAAAAACCATATTACGCAAACTGGGATTTATAGTTCTCATATGATGAAAAATACACAAACTAAATTTACTGAGACTTTTTGGAGCAGAAGTCCTTCCTAGGAAGTAATTCTTTCTGTGAAAAGTCAGATTTCTCATGAAGTTCTGGTACTATTGGAATCATAATCAAAAAAGTTATATCTATCTCTGCAACAAATAAATAGAATAAAATTCCAGGAGAACAAACTTTAAGATAAAAATTTGATTTTTGACATCTTGACTTTATGGTTTAGCTTTCAGTTTAGTTGTAGATTAAAGGACAAAGTCAAGATTTTTAAAAAATATTTATTTATCATTTATTAGCATTAAAATGCAAAGTATGTCCTCTCAAGTTAAGAGCCCAGGTTGTGAACTCAGGATGCCTGCGTTTGAATTTCATGGTCAGTTTTTGCCAGAAATATGGCCTTGGGCAAATTCTAACATCTCTAACCTTCATTATTTCATTATGTAAAATGGAGATAATAACATCTCAAAAATTGTTGAGAGAATGTGTGTAATGTACTTTGCATTATGCTGGAATTTGGAGAAACATCAGTGAATGTTAGCTGCTACTGTTATTGTTATGATGGTTGCTAACTTCCAGTAGAGGAATATCAACATTTAAAATATAGTACTAGTTATTTATGAGACATTTGTGAGTATGACTATATGAGTATAAAAACCTGCACCCTTAAATTATACACGAAAACTTTGTATTCTTTTGACTTCACATGACTGAGAACAAAATGTGAACTTACCTGAATCATTTAGACTTTATGAAGTACTGTTAGAAGACACTTGTGACAACAAACAGCACAGAGAAACACATTCCCTGCCTTTAACCTCTGAGTCACAGTTACAAAACATAAATCATACAAACCATCTGAGACATGTACTATAGCTCAAATCTCTCCTCCTCGATTATTTTAAACTCAATCTGTGAGGAGTATTTGGGTAAATAACCATTCTCCTTGTTTCTGTTACTTTCCACATGTCAAAAATAGAATATGGCCAAACTATTCTTTTCCATATTACTCATCTTAACCAGGAGTGCTCAGAAAAGTTTGGAAATGACTTTCAGAGAAACATTTTTAATTGTTTTTAATTTATCTAAAAACAGGCTAAAAAGTTTAATTAACAGGCTCCAAGTAATAGTTATACCATTTTTCCTCTGCTATCAGCTTTCAGTTTTATTTACGATGGGTGTCCCCTTGTGCCTCCCCTACGCCAAGGTCCACTATCACTAATATTTCTGTGATATGTGAATAAACCTAAATGTAAAGTTAGCACTTGCAATCAGTGCAAATTAATGATTTTTTTTTTTAATTTCAATCAGGAAAAGCAGCTTTGTAGTTGAAAATCCCATGCTGGCCCTAGAGTGGGAGTTTTTCCAGCCTCTGCTTAAATCCAAAAAAATACTGCAATCTTCTGGCACAGGCTCACTGTAATGCTTTAAAAACAATTTAGCAACTGTCATTGCTGTAATTACAGTAACTAATTACCATCCTTAGCAAACAAATAGCTTAACATAATACGCAAGCCGAATCAATTTTGAAGAAATGCAAATTCCAAAAGCGAAAAAGGGCATTTTGGCAAACCTGAAAGAGAAGCAGGAAAATAATACACTTTGTTTTATCTGCACATAATTCCCAGGGAATATCATATCATAAATATTTGCATTCAGTTCTTATCAGGACATTTGCATTTGCTTCTTATCAGTGTGCAGACCGGACTCTGCCAGATAGAGAGGGGAGCGCCACACCATGCACATATTTCTAATGAATCACGTCTCGGGCCCAGAGAATATTTTGGCTGGAACTTTATCACCCAGATGAAGAGGTCATTTACTCTTCGAGTTGGTTCATCTTGGAATTGTCTTGAGATTTTGATGTGATTCACCCGACGCAGCATTTATTTATTTATTTTAGACAACACTAGAGGCAGTTTTTTACTGGAACATTTCTTCTAGAGGCAGCTGTTCAAAGGACACATCTCCCCTTGCCTGCCACCCTCTCCCCACCCACTCCTCAACTTCTGCAAAAATAAAATCTTATGTAAATAACAACCGATTCGAATTATTTCTAATTCTGTACGAGGTTCGGCCATCTTTATTTTGTAGAAATCAATAAAGAGAATAAAAGCAACACACAGAATATAAATCAAGCCCTACTCACCCATCATTATCTGGAAATTTAGGGCCAAATTCTTTGTAGTTCTCCAGGAGCACATTTGATTAGCAGTGGCTTCCTTAGTGAGGGGAGGCAGTGTTGCTGGCTGGGAAGCTACTTTACTAATGAGACCATCAGATTCCTCTAACAGTTTATCCAGATAAATCAATTTCTCATCTTATTATGAGTAACAGTGCATCTTACCCCTAAGCACACATAAGGTCAATAAGGGAGCTGATAGCAGTTTCCCTCATATGTGAATGAGACTTTAGTCCTTTTTAACCCTTGAATTATCATCTGACGTGACACCCAGCACTCACTGGTTTGCTGCGCCTGTACATAAAGCACTCAAGCAGACTATTTTGTTTTGGAGAGAGAAGAAATATTATTCATCTTGATTGGATCCTTTCTGTTGGGTCTTGCTGTTTAATTAAACCAGATCTGTATTTTAGCTCTTTGGTAACATGAGCTTCAAATAGACAGGGATATTATATCCTTATGTAAAGCAAGGACAGGTTGGTATCCACGGCTATGAAAGTAAAGATTTCTACAGGAGTGCTATTATTACACAATTTCCCCTGTAATTTTATCATCTACTTGATATTATTGCACAAATTCTGAGGTCAAACTTCAAAGTAAAAGTCTGGATGGGATCAATCTGACTACCAGGAATTCAATTTCCAATTATAAATTAAAGTATAGGTATAATGGGAAAGTTTCTCATTTATAATAGTGGCAAAAATGCATTTAATTGTGCTTCGTAGTGATTTTATTCATGAATATAGTCACTTAAACTTAATTTCACCTTTTGCCCAAGTAGAATTTCACTTTGATTTATTTGTTTGACATAAAAAGAGAACTTCTGGCTTATTATGATTCAAATGATTGACACATCTCTATTGGAATCCAGAAAATGCATTTAAAATATTATAAGAATGTAAACATCTCATGAAACTTTATTCCCATAACAGTAAAAGAAGTTTCCATCAAATTATTTGTTTTAATTATAATTTTTCTTAATAAATTGTATCTTTTTATTTTTCCCTGAATAGTACTACTCACATAGATATTTAAATATTTTTTATTTTCACATAAATTATTTGTTTAAAAATGTCTAGACACGGTTGCTCTACTGACTTTAAGAATTTAAAATATTATTTAAGTCTTAAATGAACATTTTATGATATTGTGAAATTATTTGAATAATTTTCCAAAATTTTAATAAGAAATGAAAACTTATATACAGATGAAAGGTTAAAATTATGTGGCTTCTTAAAAGCAATTCACATGAAATTGTTCAGAACATTTGTGTGTTTTGTCTAAATGCAACTTTTGTGTGCATATTTACATCATGTGTTACGCTCTAACTCCAGGATCCATCATGAATTATATTAAAAAAAAAATCCTACAAAAAAGTAAGAGCCTAGAGAAAGAGTAACACTAAAATATATTTGTGAGACTCAATAATTCATCTGGAAAAGACTTCATATCTATCTTTTATGTTTTATCATTCTTTTTAGCTCTTTCTTTGAGGTGGGAAGAGCATATAGTTAAGAGCTCATTATCAGGGTGAAGGATGCAGGAAGTCCAAAATATTTATGTTTGTTCATGGCACATGGACAAAAGACAGTTCTCAGGAAAAGGGCTTTCTGATTAAGTGATTGAAAACACTCTGGTGTATTTTAATAACTTCTATCCAAGAGATAACATCATCTTTGTCCTTATCACTGTTCTGAAACTTATTTTAAACATTCTCCTGTTCTCTTCCAATTAGATACTCTGCTCTCTTGGCTTCCTGTGTCCTCACTGCAACTCATCTCATTTGTTTGCTTTCTCATTTTTGTCAGCAGGTTGGGTGTAAAAGAGGCATTTAACAGATAATTGAAGGGACTTGCTTTCCAGAGTGAAATTCATTTACATGGCATTCAGCCATAGGCTCTCAGTGATAAAACATGGATGTTTAAAACATCAACTTGTGATTTGTAAAAGCTTAAAATATTGATGATTGATTGAACGGGGTTACAGGAGATGATAGAGGGGAATCTGTTCAATTTTAAATGAAAAATGACAATGCCCAAATAGGTAATATAAAATCAGATCCAACCTACTTGGGCAAAATTTGTTTAAGGAAAGCATATATATGGAGAAGTAGTTTCTATTATAGCTACATTTACTCACAACTTTGTCTAAAACTCTTTTCTCCAGACTTCTTGTATTGCTGATGGTTTCTCATCATTCTGACTCAACTGAAAGGCTGCCTCTTTAGAGAAGCCTTCCCTGGCCATTCTACCTAAAGTAGCTGCCTCCCACATACACAGTCATTTTCTGGTTCCTGTTTTACATGTTTTTATTTGCTTCATAGCGTTTACTGTTGCCAATAACTTATGTGTGTTTTGTGTATGGATGACTTTATAGTTTGCACTTAACTCCCTTCTGATGAGGTTTCCTGTTGTAATAAAAGTATCTAGAATATTTCTTGGCACATAGTAAATATTCCTGTTTCTTTTTATTAAATAAAGGAATTTACTAAAATCCAGATGATGTGATTAGCCTTTAAAAATAATTATTCCAATGATCCTATGAGAAAGGTACTAGTAATAAACCCATCTCATAGATGTGAACATCTGAGAATTAGAAAGATTATCAAAGGCACATAATTAATAGTCACTGAAGCTGGGACTCAACGTCAAGTTGGCTCTGGGTTTCACAGCTCTTGCTCTTAATAACTCTCCATTTGCCTATATGAAAAATTTCAAATAATTCTACTTTCATTAGATAAACATATGTTTTTATACAACCTGGAACAGAGGTACTGTCACTGAGTTTGGGGAAACTTTCGAGAGAAAATGACAACAGATCTTTTTGCTGCGTTTTCAGAAGACACATCTATTGACCTTCAATTTCCTCTCTTTTGAGCATTCAAGCTTTCAGTAGCACATGGACCTGTGGAAACCCAGGTGACAGCTGTGACTTAGAAAGATCCTTTCCCTTTTGCACAAAGCATGAACATTGCAAATTTTCCTCTCAAGGAGGATAAGATAAAAGAGAATTAGAAGTGATATTATTCTTGACGTATTCTGCAGACCAGCAGACCAGACAGAGGATATGGATAAAGGTTTCCGACGGCAGATTACAGAACTGGCCTTGAAGAGAGGGGAAAATACACCCTTTGGAATGTCTGCTGAAGTCTTATTCTACAAAAAGCAGGGCATCTGATAAATTTTAGACTTGCTGACAACTCAGAAAGATGAATAAGCAAGGAAAGAAAACAATATTCTGTACCAAATTATGAAAGAACTGTTTTGTGATAGAGACGTGATATAGGAAACGTTGTAGGAAGTAGTCAAATTGTTTGAGACATTAGGTTAAAAGAGAGAGAGTGAGCATAGGAGACACCCAATATTATATCTTAGGCTTTAGGAAATACATTTTCTCAGAGTTTATAACCAGGGCAAACCACATTTCATGGTCAGTGAAGTCAAAAGTTCATGTGACTCAAGAGTCAATCTTTGAAAAGTCAAATTTCTAAAAATTTAATCACAAAAGAGAATACTTAAGAAGCAAAAATGTGGTATCTAGTGTTCACAAGGTGACCACAAAGGAGTCCTCTGATAAAGTCATCTAGTAGTAGGGCACCTACAGAAATGGATGGAGGGAGGCATTGGCCAAGTTGCTGGCAGGAGAGGAAAGTGGACTTGTAAAAGAATGTCAGGAAGGCCAAAGTCCAGGGTGAAGTGTGAGTCTCAAACAACAGTTGAATACTACCCAAAGGACTTACTGCTTTCTGGACAGTAAGAAGAATAAATAGGTAAGTCGATGTATAAGTGCTACCATAGATACATGCCCAAAGTCATAGCAGAATTATTTAGATCCTACTTTGATTACATGTTTACCAGCAAGGAGGATCATCTTGAAGATGGACAGGTAGAAAAAGGATCATTAAATGGAAATAGATGCCCATGTTAGATGAGCAAATAAATTGTAAAGAAACATCTATTAGCTTTATATGAGTAAAGGCCTAGATGAATAAGATTGTAAAATGCTGAAGGATCATGCAGAGAACATCAGTGTTATTCTGGGTGCTCTGATTAGAAATCACAACGGTTGAGAGATTTACCAAAGTATCATAGATAGGTATATGACCTGCCTTTAGGCAGGAGAAAATAGTGGAATTTCTAAAACTAGACTGCTCAGAAAAATATTGTTAAACCATGTCAATGTCTTTGGAACAATGATCACATATGAGGTTTGTTAGTACTTATACAAAAAACAAGTAGTGATACTAGGAACAAATATTGACTCATTGATACGATCCAATTAATACCCTTCAAAAATGAGGCTATTGGAATGCTAGAGAGGAATGCATGGTAATGGTAGATTTTTTATTTCAGAAGGCATTTGTTAGACAAAATCATTCAAGAAATGTTGGATAAGATAGAAAATGTGACTTGGATGAATTTATCCTTGTAATGCTTTATCTCACACAAATGGCTTTGAAATTTTGATTAAATCAGAGTAGTTTTGATTGATATACTGCATTTTAGTTTATCCACCCTGAAAATTTGTGTTCACCAGAATTGCAGATGTCACAAAGTTAAATATGATGGCCAGTGCAAAGGGGAGGGAAGGTTCAACTACTTGGCCATTCATCACTAATATTCTGTTTACCTCCTTCGTATCTCTGTGCCCTTGAATCTCCTAAATGCAGTTTACTCCAGAGGGAGCTATTGGATATTAGTGCCAAAGCTGCAGATGCTCAAGAATGCAGAAACTTGTAAACCCTCAGTGGAATGAACCACAGAAGGTGGCTTGTTGGCTTTTTAGTGCTATTCACTTTGTTGACTGAGACAGTAGAGCCTTTGTTCGTTTGAATCAGCCTTTGCTGAGAAGTATGTCTTTATCACTCTCTCTGTCTCTCCCTTTCCTCTGCCAGTCCTTCCTGAGCTGATACTGTAGATGCTCACCCAAATGTTGTTTATCGAGCTGGTACATCTTTCTCCTACTTGTTTGGAATGTTGGTTGGGTAAATTCATAGCTGCTGTTTCCTCCAGAGAATCATTCTCTGCTGAAGGAAACAACCCCCAACAGAGATGCCTGGGACCTTAAGCCCCATAGCCAATGACTGACTCATTTGTGGTTACAAAAAGCTGATCCCTGGCCTCAAACTAAGATCGTGGTGTGGTGTGATTTATGCTCTAGAACTCTGCTCAGATTTAGGCTGAAACTAGACTACAGTAGAGACCCCTTCTCTGATTAGCTCCTTCTCCTCTTTTATCCGATTCACCCTGCTTCCTCCCTTCTTTCTCTTGAGATGCCTCCCTCAAGTATCACTTGCACAAGAATAGGCTCTGTTTCTAGGGAACTGAACATAAGGAATCCCCTCTTTCTCTCTCTTCCTTTTTTTTCTCTTTCTCACTTTCATCGTGGCAAATAAGATTAATCCATGGCAACACTACTCTGTAGTTCTGTCTGTAACCTAAAAGGAAAGGTCAAACGTTTAAATTAACATTTAGCTCAATTAGCACTATTTCTGGGTTTGGTGTCAAGAAACACCTGGGAGGTTTATTAAAATGCAGATTCTCCAGCCCCATTTCAGACTTGCTGACTCTTGGGTAAAACCCTGGAATCTGTATTTTGTCAAGTCTCCCGGGTGCTGATTTGTACAGGTACATAAGGATTTAAAAACCCTTGAGATATGGTATAATTTTACTTCTGCCAAAGTTGTGATTTTGAAGGCCACTTAGCTAAGCATGAAACATTCTGTATATACATGTATATATATATATAAACTTTTTCAGGTCTCTGAATTTTTCTCTAATCTTTCCAAGCTACTTGAAAACATGTATTACTCAAATGGACTCACGTGTGTATAGTATATTGTTCAAGCTCAATGTCACCTCAACTTTGGGGGGAAATCAAATCAAAGGGCCTGTGACGAAGCTTCTTCAAATACCAGCGTTCTTGCATTTAACACAGACACTGTCTTGACATAAAGTACCAATTGCTATCCTGGGGGTGGGGGTGGTTTCTTGTTTTTCTACTGGTGTTACTTTTGTGACAAAGAAACAGGGTACAAATACAGCACAAAACCACTAAATACAGCACAACTATGGCAGACAGCACCTCACTGGCAAGAAAGCAACAGATAAACAGAATTCCTGCTTTCTGGCAATAAACATCTTCAATCTAGTACCTTGCACAGAGGCTGAATTAATCAATTTAATCCTACAAAGATAAAAGGGTTGGCATTTGCTACTATTTCTGTTTTTTGAAGGTAAAGTTCAGATGTGGAGTTTTAACCTCTGCCTGGTAAGGCTTTCCCAGCCAGTGATGGCATCTAAGAGTAGAGCTGCCTGCCTGGCATTCCCCTGTGGCTCTTGAGAGGAAGGAAGAACCACAGAAAATATATATTCTATAGGTATTCATTCTGTCTAACTAAACTGCTGTTTTTCACCACTCCTCAGTTGCTACTCCTCCTTCAGGCCCACTGCAAAGCCTTGACTGTGGCATGGGGCCACATACCACACACTCCATTCCACGTGCTATCTTGGTTTTGGCTGTCCCATGGCTGTTGAAGAGCCCCCAAAGTATGCGGGTTAGAGGTCGTTCTAGGATTGCCATTTGTATGTCAGCATCACACTCAGGTAAGAAAATTAGATTGAGTTAGGCATCGGTGAATTACAATGTACAATACAAGAAAGGTAATATTCTACAATGAAATGGTGGCACTGGAGAGCTAAAATTTCCTCTTTGGGGGAAAAAAGCATGTATCTGGACTCTCCAACCTCCAAAATTCACAGATTAGAAGAGTGTGGAATTGTCAATATGAGAGGCTGACACAGGCCAGGAATAATTTCCAGAGCTCTGCTTCCAGCTCCCTGATACCTCTCCACCTGGGTGAGCCATCTGAGCTCAGCACGGTGATTCTGCCATCTGTCACATCCCTCTGGGTTGCAGCCACATTTCTGTACAAGTTTCTTACTGAGGAGAAGTGTTGGCAACTCTGGGGACCTTCTGACCCACCTGAGGAGATTTTGTGGATGCCTATAGAAGAAAGAGTTATAAGGATAAGAAGAAAAATAAATGAACAAGATGTTCTTTCTGTCTTCCCTTTAGTCACACCTGTTGCATTCCCAACTTCTACTAGGCAAAGAAGAAAAAATGAAAATCACAAAGGCAACAAGAAAACAAGTATTAGACTATGCACTATGGTTTTACAAATTGCCATTTCCCCCTCAAGAAAATATTTAAACTAGATGTTCAAATAGATGCAATTCTAAGAAAGAGTAGGTAGCTACATAAATGTATGATTATGAGATAATATAGAATACATCTAATACTAAGAAAAATTGCATGTGCACACATGTGTGAATATATGTATGCATGGTTACATGCACCTGTGCGTGTGCATATAGGTGTTTTTCAGGTGTGTGCATATGTGAATATGTGTGTATGCACTTACATGTATGCATGTCAGTGCTTTATAGGTGTGCACATGTGTGTAGCTGCAGGTATATGTGTGCATTCTGTGTGTATATGTAAGCATGGATGTGTTAAAACCAAACATAGGGTTATTTATTCAATGAGAGAGAAAACGTAGGCATCCATTATACAGAATTCTTTCTGATCATATCTCTAATGGAATGTATGAACATTTTATTCGTTTTAAGTGAGGTATGTCTCACTTCTGATCTGACTTGTCTCAGGAGCTCTGTTATTAAGAGTTCAAACTTTGTTCCTGTCATTCATGGTTCCAGATTACCTTTCCAGTCAGTCTCCTTTCCTTCCACATGTATACTCTGAAGAATAGGGATTATTAACTCTCCATGAACACACCATGTTTCTGTGACTTTGCTTATTTTCTACCCCTTGCTTGAAACGCTTTTTATGTTAGTGTAATGCTAGTGGCTTTAACAAATAAATCACAAAATGTCAGTGACTTAGCAGAACAAAAGTCTATATATTTTTTCCTTATGCAGCACTCATATAGGTATCCTGGTCTGCAAAAAGAAGGAGAAGGTGGGGAAGGTGCATCTGCATCTTTACTGCCTTGACAAAGGAGAGTCCTATATCACTTCTCAGATTCCACTGAGAACCAGTCACATGGCACAGTGGCCAGGAATGTCATCCCGGATAGCAGCTTCTCCCAAGTGACAGTTCTACTATGGAAGTGAGAACACACATATTGGTGAACAGTTAGCTGTCTTTCTAAAATAATGACCATCTGTCTAAAATTTCCAATGATCTCAAATTCAGATTAATTGTTCCACCCTTTCTGATCCCAAAGCACGTTGTTTACATACCTCTTATAGTAAGCATTATGTTATTGTTGTTATCACTATGACTATCATTTATTTTGGAGTATAGCACAAGATGCAGAGTAATGGTCAGGATGACTTAGGCTTTGAATCAGGTAGACTGTGTTTGGATTCTGGTTCCGTGGTTTGGCAATGGACCCTCAGATAAGTTATCTTTCAAAGACTCTAGATTGTTCTCATGAGGGTAGTTGTGTCTGCATACTGGAAATAATAGTAATACCTCATATGATTATTGTAACAATTAAATGAAATCAGGCATTTAAAATACTTACCAAAATATCTGGCACATAGTAAGGGGTTAACAGATAGTAACTATCTGTTAGCTTTGTCTCCCCAGTAAATTACAAATTTATTGAAAGTAGAAGAATCTTTGTAGATTTGCATTATTCAGTACAGTTTCTGGGACATAAAAAGGGCCCAATAATGTTGAAGTGATTTATAAAAGCTGATTTGGTTTTTGCACATAAGTATAAATAGGATCAAAACAAATTTACCTTCTCTATTTTATTTTCTCTAAACAGAGCTAGTAGCCATCTGTTTCAATTGGTCTCTCACTTATCTATAAAGCTGAAAAGCATAGGGAGGGAGAAATGGTCTTACTCATACCTCTGTCATGAAGCAACTTGTTGTCTAATCCATTGACCTCCCTGGAGATGAAGTTCTTCAAGATTCTCTGGCTGCCCATTCCAATTCCTTATCATTCCATGCTGAGAAATTCCTCCTTAGGTAAGGACTACATTTCTCCTGTAGGACTTCAGACTATTTCCTACTTGAAAACCTTTGATCAGAAGCAAAAATTAAATCAGGTTTTGATTTCCCCTGTTTAGTAAAAACATCTGTTTCCTTTACATGGTATATGTGTTTTAAATTTAAATATTTTAATTCTTGCTATCAGAACTCACTTTCCTTTTCAGAAATGATATCTCAAACTGAATAAATACTTTAAGGTCTGGCTTATATTCTCCATTAAAAACCTCTTTCGTTGTTGACCATCATAGTTTCTTTAATGAAGGGAAACTCACTCCAAAGATGGCATGGTTGTTTCAACTCAGAGCAGAGGCATGGGGTGGCTGACTGTAAGTTCCCCAGGCTATAAGTCAGGAGACATTGTGTTTCTTTCCATTTGACAATGTAGCCAAGTACTAAACATAACCTGGCACATAGCAGATGATGTATATGTATCATAGGGGTTTAAAAAAATAAATAATTAATAATGAATGAACTAACTTAATTGGTTGGTGGAAGAAGGTGGTCATTGGTCCCAGTATAAGAGGAAACTTGTATTTCTTTATTCCCCCTATTTTACTAAGCTACTTGAAAATATCCCCTCTGCACTGTTGCTAGAACAAACAGAATCATCACTTATGTTTACGTTTCTGTAGCTGACTTTATGTACTTTTGGCAGTTCTAAAACTTTTTTGAGCATTCCAATCCTCTTTGTCTTCTAGGGTCTTAGGGACAGAACAAAGCATGAGTAGCTCGTGCTTCGTCACCTCCCTAATACCTCCCCCTCCCACTTTCCCCACTCACACAATCTACATTTATTCATCATCAACAAGGAATCTAACAGGCACTTAGGCCTATGGGGATGGCAACAGTTCATGAAACACCCCAGAGAATGACAAGTTTATTAAACTAATTCCCCAACTGTACTTCCAGATTGATATGGCCTGGGGAGAAAGCTTTCATAGTAGCCCTTCACAGGGAATTCTAGTTTACAGAGTGCTTGGATGTACATTATCATTTGATTTTCACACTAAACTATCCAGTGATTGAAGCTCAGAGGAATTAATCAACTTGTCCAGGATCACATAGCCAGAAAACCATGAAGACTGTCTATAGCCAGGACATTTCTGATTACAGCTGTTACAGAATCTGCTTTTGCTATTTATAACGACCATGTTTCTACTGGAAGCTAAATTAGTATTCTACACTCACCTATTTTCTGCATGTGTGAAACTCACCCAAAGGAGCTGAATTTCTATCAGCATTCATTCATTTATGCCCCCTTTCAACAACCATTTATTAAGCGTTTTGTACATTCTAGGCAGTGTACTAAGTGTTAAGACACAACACTAAAATAAGTAGCATAGTCATGATCCTTGCCTTCTTAGGGCTTATAATCCCATGGGAAGTAAGGAATGGGATACAGAGCATTCAAAATTCAGATTCTGCTCATGTACTACAAAAAGAGCAGCAGCAATTCCACTTAAACTCATTGCAAATATTAATAGGTCATGACCTACACAGGCTTTGCCTACCATCTTGGGCTCAGGTATGTTTTTAAAAACATACATGCACTTAGATTATGATATAAGTGTTAAGATAGGAAACGTGTCAAGAACTCTACAAGCATGTAGCTATAGCTAGTATGCATTCACGGCTTACCGCATGTAAGGTTGTATTCAAGGAGATTTGTATGTATTAACTTATTTAATCTTCAGAACAATCATGTGATATAAAAATGATTGTTACCTACATGTTTCTAACAGGGATTCAAAGAACAGAGAGGCTAAGAAAATTCTCTAAGGAACTCTGGCACGAGGACGTATATGCTAACCACTGCATTACAGGAGAAATGATTAAATTGAACCGGAGAGTTTGGGAAATTCTCTGAGAAAATGCCACATAAATGTTGCATCGGTTTTCTTATCTATAAAATATGGGCAACAAGGGTTTCTACACCAAAGGATTGCACCAAACAATAAATGAGGTAATATATGTAAAGTCACAATGATACGCCTGGATAATAGCACTCAAATTTAGCTATTATTGGTATTTTTATCATAATTATCAACAAACTGAGACAAAGAAGTTGATAATGACTCAAACAAAATGAAGTGAGGTGGTAAAGGGTGCTCTGAAAGAGGGAATGGCATTGGTGAAGGCTCAGAGGTGAAGGTGAATGTGATAAGTTCACATTCAGATATCTGGAATATTGCTTATGACACTTTAGTCTGGCATTTTCTTCCTTGGACATATAAATTATCTGCCACTGGGTGGTATGCTGCTTGATGGCAAAAACCATGAACAGTTTTCAGTTTAGAACTGACAGTGAGTTGATATATTTACTTTCTCCCTGTGTGAGTGATGATGGTGATGATGATGCTAACATACTTCATAGTTGATGCAGCATCTCTAGAAATATTTCCTCATCTCTGTCTCCATCAGTTGTTATGAATAGCAGTATCAGTTAGAGCTGCATAAAATGATTTGACTACAACTGAACTTTTCTTAGACCTAATGCTGCTCTACCTTGACCATGCTGGGGATGCTCTTGATTCTGAACCTGAATGAACCATGAGGGCAAAGTTCTTGACCCTTTGTAGTTATTACTTTGTTACAGGGCAGACCTCTTTAAAAGGTAACACAGACTTCCAATTTAAAATGATAGATTGACCACACATTTATTTCCACTTTCTCTACAAATCTCATTAAATGGCAAGATAGGCATAAACACACAGAGTTGATGGGGATGGCGTGATGCTGTTCCTGAGATAGTGAGTTCCCTCTCTGGTGGTGACTGTATTAGTTCTTGCTGGAATAGAGTGGATCGTTATACAGACAGGACACCCTTCTAGGTTTGCCTCTTTGCATGTGTTCAGTTCCCCCTGACCATGATTTGACACAGCATGAAAGCCCTTGCCAGAAGCAAGAGCCACACCTTTGAGCTCTCCAGCCTGCAGAACTATGAGATAAGATAAACCTATTTTCTTTATACATCACTGAGTCTCAGGTATTATGTTATAGCAACACAAAATAGACTAAGACAATACCCTTTATATTCCCTGTTCCACCTAAGCTAAAGATTGGAGGTTTACTTTCTAGAGAGGCTACAACACAAAGACTCAGGTACGTGTACCATTAAGCAAAGCAGAGAGAGGATAAGTGTTACATGAAAACAGAGGGATTAAGCGGGCATTTCATACTGGACCAAAAAAAAAAAAACACCCTCCCTTTTTCATTTTTACCTCCTAGAGCATTGAGAGTCTCTCTTTTCTTACTCAGACAAGAGAGGGAAGGATTTTTTTCTGATGAAACTGATCCACTCAAGAGACAAAGTCTACAAAACTAGACTTGAGATTTCCCCACACACTAACGGTCTGGCAAATACCCTCCACCCAGTTTCTCTTACTGAATGAATCCCACTATCTGACAAGCCCCTCTCATGTACACAGACATATTCCAACCAGCACTTTCTTACTTTGCTGAAATTGGAATGGATCCAAAGATTACCTGATGTTTGAGATAAATCTCTAACATCAAAGATAGTGTCCAAAAGATACAGGAAAAAAAGGAAGCCCGAAGATAAAGAAACCATATAGGAAGCTAAAGAAATTTCAGAGAAACTATATTAATCATCCCAATAAAGATAAGATATTGCACACATGAAATGCAACCAAGATGGTATAAGTACCATTTAGAGGCCAAAAAAAAAAAAACTTGAAAATAAAAAAAAAGAAATAGATATTAAACATTCAATATAAGAGTTGAATAATATGCTTAAGTAAATCTTCCAGAAGAAAGATCAAAATGTTAAATACATAAAAATATGGGAGAAAAGGACAAGAAAATTAGAAGATAATTCTAGAAGTGCCAATGTCAAAAAAAAGTTACTGCAGAATATAACAAAATTATGGGACAGAAATTATTAAAGAAGTAATAGAAAATTTACCACATCTAGTGGGGCTGGGCATGGTGGCTCATGCCTGTAATCCCTGCACTTTGGGAAGCTGAGGCAGACAGATCACTTGAGGCCAGGAATTCGAGACCAGCTTGGCCAACATGGCGAAACCCTGTCTCTACTAAAAATACAAAAAAAAAAAAAAAATAGCCGGGCATGGTGGCACATGTCTGTAATCCCAGTTACTCAGGAGGCTGAAGCAAGAGAATCTCTTGAACCTAGGAGGTGAAGGTTGCAGTGAGCCGAGATCACGCCACTGCACTCCAGCCTGGTGACAAAGTGAGACCCTGTCTCAAAAAAAAAAAAAATTAATTTCTAGGTCAAAACTGTCACCAAGTAAAGATGCCCATCATGTGAAAGGATCCATAAAAATACAAAATATCCAATATTATTTTATGAAATTCAGAACAGCAGAGATATACAGCAAATCCTAACAGATTCCAGAGAGAAGCATTGAAATAAATAGATCACATGACCACACTAAGAAAGGAACAGGGATAGAAATGACTTAGTTCTATGACAATGGGAAAGTATCTTCAAAATTCTGAGGGAAAACGATTCTCAACCTAAAAATCTGTACTCTCTAAAGGTGTCAGTCAGTTGTCAAGATGGAATAAAAATATATCCAGTCAAGCAAAGTCTCAAAACCCAAGTACCATTTCTTAGGGAGTTATTGGAGGATGTGTTTCACCCAGGGAATAAGGGAAGGAAGAAGAGCTGGGGCTAGGCAGAGGTTATCCAAACCAAGTGAAATGTAGAGACTTCTCATATCGGCAGCAGAAGAAATCTTAGGATAACTGCTGTGAGGCATCCCTGATAATCATTATCCAGGCTGGTGCAGGCAAAGACAGGCTCTAGGTCAGCCAACGTAAACCCACCATGTGTACCAAAGTCTGCTGTCAGCATTGCCGAAGAGGAAAAGAGCCTACACTCTGGAACAAGCAACAACTTGTGGAGAATTGAGAACAGGCCACATTGTGCTAATGGGCTAATTTGTATTTCGTTTAAAGGAAAAATGTAAAAACATGATATCCATGCCTAGCAGTTTTTTTTTCTCAGATAGAGGTTTTATTTTTTTTTTTCCCACTAAGTGAACATATGGAGTGCTAACCAGATTCTTTAGAAAAGCCATGTATTATCCCTAATGTTGAATGATTTTACGTGAAAGCTACAGTACTTCCAAAATGCCACCACCATCGTAATCTCCCAGAAAGATTTAAAAGACTATAGTAATGAATCCCTTTCAGTCAGTCAAAAATCATGTCAAATGGTGTGCTCAGATAATGAACTCAAATGCAACTCCAAGCCTTACAGCTCTGCTGTTGTTAAGGTAGTGTCATTGAAGGAGGATCTTTGTCCTTTTATTCCATGAACTATGTATCAGGTTTTGGAATTAGGACTTTCTTTTTGGACATGAGTGAGTTGGTTTGTGGCATGACTGTAACATGAATCAGATGCAGTATGTGGCATTACCCAGACTCTACATGAAGGGGCATTCGAAGAAACAGATACAACGAACAAAAGACTTTGAATTTTTACTTGCATCTTTCAAATATGGAAGGAACTAAATTTAAAACCCACCACACATATCTCAACCATCTCTTTTTTCCCCAACTGTAGCTCTGGAGGTCTTCACATGCCAAACCTTCAAAATTCTCCCCAGAACCCAGCTCATGAGGCTTCAGTGTGTCACTTTCTGCTTACCCTTCTTTCTCAACTCTTTATACTATAGATCAACTTGATTCTCTTAATTCCCTACCTGGCTTTGCTGTAACAAAGGAGAGTTCAATAAATGATTCAGCAAGGAAGAATTGTTTTTTGATTTTTCTCTCCTTGAGAATTCCATCTCTTTTATCCATTTTCTGGATATAGCTTCATGGCAAGGTGTCAAAGATATATTATACCTTAAAAAACAGGGGGGAAATTTAGCTGATCCTAGAAAAACAAAATTATGTGTGGTAAAGAGGGAAAAACACATGTGAGCTGAGAAAATCCACACTTAATAAGCCATGTTATTGATAGATAGGGAATAGTTTTCATTAGAGGTTCTAGAAGTGCTGTAATTCTTCTATCAGTTCATGCATGTAGATACATCGGATGGCCCGGCTCCCCCACTGTCAGCAACGCTACCCATTGTCCTACTTTCTGCAGCTTGAAACAGTAAATGAAAGCCCTTCACATCCAGAAAACATACTGATTGAAATATCATCTTTGGGAAGTCTGTTCTAAAGACGCTAATTGATATTGTGTGAAGAAGTGTAAGTGTCTGTCTTGAAAACCATTTTAACAGCAGGTTTGTTTGCTTCTTTAGTTTGTGTAACTTGGCAGAGTGTTAACTTTCCCCTTAGAAAACCTATTTTGATTTATGAATGTTTTCAAATTTTTAAGATTCTCCAAACCGTTGTTTCACCTGTAAGTAGAGAGATAGCTTGTTTGGCTAACTGCCTTGCATGACTCTGTGCCAGGCAATGAATAATGCCATGTTCAATATTCTAAATTTGTGTTCCAAATTCTGAATTTCCAATGAGCTGCATGGAACTATACTGATAAGTGACTGATTTTCTCTGCAAGGATTGTCTTATTTTAAACTTCAAATTTAGTTGCCTTACTTTATGTAAGGCAATTTTGAATGGGTTTTAAAGTGCAGCTAAAGACTATTCATACCTTTCTAAACCTAGAAGGCAGAAGAAGCGAACTAACGATGGAAGGCATCTTATCTAAGAGGACTACAGGTATTAACGGCAGCACACAGGGAACTCTCTTTCTTTTGAAATGATGCTAGCCAACCTTTAATAGAAACCTCAGGTACAAAGCATTACTGAAGTTGCTGATGTTCACCCCAAAGGATTTCTGTATATTTAAAAATACAAAGATACTGCTATACATTGAACTGGAGCTGAGGAAACAATAACGAATCATACAAGTGACCAAATATTTCTTCAGCACTTAAGTAGGCTGATCTAAAATTCTAAAATTTGGCTGAACTTAAAAATGCTATTTACCAATTTTTGTCATTCTCTGCACTTTATCCTAGGCTGTATTTTAAGTACCAAGCCTTTCCAACCTAAGGGGAAGGAGGACTTGTCAATGGGAACTGTCTCTGAGTATTCCAAAATAATTTTGTGAACTTGGACATCATTTTTTTCTCTTCTTTTTTGTTTCCAGCTTACATGTCAGTCACGACTGTACGTAACTGAATCTGAGTTTGCACAGATTATCCAGCTCATTTATATAGTATAGATGGTTTGAATACAAGTGCTTGGATGACTCACACAGCTTTCCACACTGACCTGGGTTGACCAGATTACTGCACTTTCTCAACGTTATCTCTTTAGCTTTGTAAACCTGTCAATACCTTAAAAACCAACAATCAAGACTTTCTTAAAAAGTATGTATAAAATATATTTAATATCATCATGTACTACATATTTTTTATTAAAAGTATAAAAGATGGCTTTTTTTCCCTGGATGTAGGGATCACTGCTATAGAAGAAATGAGTACGTTAAATTCTGAAAAGAAAAACTTGGTATTCTGTGGCTAGAACTGGGATTGGACAGGCAGGATTCTTTTGTTTTCTGTGGTCATATCATATTGGTAGATGACATTTTGTACATTACCAGAAGAATAAAACTGATGATAGCGTCCAATAGCTACTGAACAAGGAGAAAAATAGCACATAAGGCTATCCTATCAAATTACTGGCCACTGGAGTTAGATCAGGGAAGTGTATTAGTGCTGGCACACATTTTGGATGAAGAGACCGCTTGACATGCTCTTTCCCCAAGCTAATTGGGTAGATATGCTTAATATTGCTCCCTCTAGTGAGAGGAGGATAAAGGTATAATGAGAGACAAACCAGGGGAGGAGACCACTTCACATTTTGTTCTGACCTAGAATGTAGAGAGCATGTGGGAGACTGATACATGGAGATACAAAGCCAGCCATGAACTTGCTGCACAGAGGCCAGAGTGACTGATTTTCCTTTTGGTTACCTCTCATTTTGAGAACCATCTTACATAAAGCACAGACCCATGAAATATAAGAATGAATTATTAATCTTTAAAAAAGAGTAACTTATATTAACATCTCCATTGCCCATTTTCACTCCAGGCATGGCTCATTGAGGGGAATTACAGTTTTCTGCAGACATGAAGGGAAGTACTTCGAGTGGTAAAGGAAGAAGTGATGACATCTAGGGGAGAGTTTGTGTTTGCACAGACTGGGGATGGTATGGCAGAGGCCAGTGGCATGAAAGGCTTCATTCATATGGAGACACTGGGTCTGAAATAGGAAATCACAGTCAGTGTAGCAGGGAGCAGGTGTGGATCTCTGAGTCCACTTGGAATGATGGTTACTGAGGCAGCATTGGCAAGTGCTCAGCTAGGTGCCATGGACCAAGACATGTGAGGACTACAGCAACCATGGACAAAAGCAGCTACTTATCACCCAGCTGTCTGGTGCTGTGAAAGTTCAGCATTTTTATGAGGTACGAAACAGAGGGATGAAGGGCACCTCGGTGACTAAGATGGAAATTTCTCAGAAACCAAAAGATTAGGGATTTTAAAATAAAACTTGACTCAGAGAAACTTAATAGAAGTGACACTTTTAAAACTCTGATACTTTAGTGTTAAATTCTTCTGTGTTTCAAAGGAAAGATCTATAAAACATCTAGTTCAGAGCATGGCTTATGACAGTTGTTCATTATTTCTTCAGAAAAGGTTTATTGAGTACCTATCCTATGCCAGACCCCATGCCAGATCTTGGACATAGTGAGTCATAAAACAAGACACAGTTCCTGTACTCATGGAGCTTACTTCAATAAATGGGATTCACTCCATTCATATTTAGTTACATGAGGGGAGCCAGACTTGAGGACAAAGCTGACTCACAGATGAGATCAAAGCCAAGGAAACCAGAGGAAATTAGAGTCAGTGGCCTGATGACACTGAGAAAGTCTGGTTTAAATCCTTACTGGGAGTCCTACCTCTTGACTTTCAACTACAGGATGAATGAAGTTCCCCTATACACACACACGCGCATATACACACACGCACGCATGCACACACACACACTCTCTCTTCCTCTCTCTCTCTCACCATTTATTTTTTACTAAGCCAGTTAGAGAATTCTAACACTTGGAACAAAAGATTCTTTACTAAAACACACAGAAAAAGAGAATGGTCAGATATGTGTCATATTTAAGAATGGTAAATCAGAAGAATCAACCAATCAAAGGAAACTTAAGCACGTTTCCATAGCCTCATGACGAGAAAGGAAAGCTGTTCAAAGAAAAGCCCAGTAACTTGCACACAATTGGCATTTGACAAGTAGTGGTTTACTTGAGTAGGGTTAAGTTTAAACTTCACCAGTATTATCAATCAGATGATTAATAAAGAAGATGATTTTAAGGAAGTCGCAGTGATGGCTACAGGAAACTCTCCATCATTAAGCATTCACAGAAAACAGTGAAGGAGGCACCCATACCGCAGCAGGGAAACGACAGGATAGAACAGCCCTGTAAGAATTCCATTATATTATAGACCAAAGCTCTAAGGTGCTGAGGTTTGTGGAAACTGCTAAGGATCATAAAAAGGAGTTTTAAAAGTTACAGAATAAACTCTCCTAACTGACCTCTGCCTAATGACACGCCAGATTAACTGACACTTTTGATTCTGTTTTTTAAACATCCTCAACCCACTGAGGCTCATGATTGAATCCTAGGCTCTTTCTAGTGTGCCTGTGCATACTAGACAAACCTACAGTTGGAACTGCATGCAACTCGGGATTCCATTTTGTTTCTTCCAGTTCCCGGCAGTTTTATGTGCCATAGTAGTGAAATATGTGAATTCATGCAATGATTAGAAAAGTTCAAAAATTAATTCTAAATGAAGTGTTTTAAAAGACTTTGTGAAAGTAAGTTGCTAAAATAATATAAATGAGTAATGACATAAAAATAAAGAACAATAAAGGAAACCACATTGTAACAAAAAGTTTTTCTTCCTGGTGTTCTAAGCTTTTATTACATTTTAAGAAATCAGAAGTGGAAGATTGGGGCCCATGTTTCTGAGCTATGGCATATGAAGGAAAGCAATGCAGAACTCCAAACAAGAGATTCACACTCAAAAAACAGGCTCTTACTCTGTATCAAAGGAATAGTGAAAAAAT
Source organism: Cacajao melanocephalus (assembly GCA_963573385.1). Classification (NCBI taxonomy): domain Eukaryota; kingdom Metazoa; phylum Chordata; class Mammalia; order Primates; family Pitheciidae; genus Cacajao; species Cacajao melanocephalus. The sequence continues at coordinate 171,041 of CAUYLG010054186.1, forward strand.
GTACATTTAGATTGTTTAAGTGTGACACACACACACACACACACACTTAAATCTACCTAGTACTCTAGGTGGATCACATTAATTAAGAAATTTCTACTACATATTCAGAAGAAAAAGAATGAGAAGGATCAGGTCTTCTGTTTAGGACATTTTGTGTTATGCTAAATGATGACGTGCACAGAGAGAGCTATGCAACCCTATTTTTGTTCCATCTCTTCTGTCAGGAAGAGTGTTCTTTATGTTAGAAATAATAAAACCATTCTAGTTAAGAGGTAATTCACAAACAATGCAGGTGGAAGAAGTGCCAAGATGTTTTAAAATTTAGTTCTTCGGGCTTTAATAAATTCATTCTACAGGTTTCAAGAGGAGTTATAGTTGAACACTAAAGAATGGTAAAAAGTAGAAGAAATAACAGAGAACTTGTTCTAAGGTTCCGAAAGGGAAGAATTTGGATTCAATATCTTTGGTTCAATGCTAGGCAAACACTGGAATGTATTATTAAATGTATTATTTATGAGGACTTAAAATCAGTGATCACTTAGAAATCACATCAAAACTGTGTCACATCCTTCTTGTTGCTATTTTATAATATGCTCATGAAATCACAGGAAATGGCCAGAAAACTCTAGACATACGCCGTTAGCATATTATGATATTCTGATGGACAAGCAGAGGAAATATGGTAATATGCAAAGAGCTGGCATTGATTTAAGGACTATATCCAGAGTATAGTAAATGCTAGACTAAGGAAAGGCCTACATTGGCACAACTAAGTTTTCCTCTTTGTCTTGTCTTAGCTGACTTCATCAAATGATATTTATCAAGTTTTCAGATGACAAGAGACAGGAAGAAATGTTTAATACAAAGAGTGATAGACTCAGAATCAAAAGAACATGACCAAATAGAGTAATAGACTGAGGTCTGTTAAGACTAAAATCCAACAAGATTGGATTTAATTGGACATATATAGTATGGAGAGTTGAATTTCAAACTCATTTATCTGTGTTGGTTCACCAGGAAGTCTTGTAGCAGCCATGGAAGCACCATCAAGGGATCTTAATGTCATGCAATTGGCAATGTCTATCTTATAACATGTTGCGGTTATAAATCATTAGCCATTAGACACATTGTGTAGGGTGTGTGCGTTAAATATTCTCAGTTCCCATTCCAATCGGTTCCAGAGCATCCTGCACAAAGTGGAGACTATGTCTTGGGGAAATCTGGGCAGCATGTGGATATCCAGAATTCCAGAGAGAGCTTCAGGTCATAATTTTGAGAAATCTGTTCATATGAAAAGAACCACTGAGGAAAGTGTATCAAGAGAAAAAGAGTGAAGCTAGCCAGCAAACAAGTATCTATGGATGGAGCTGGAGTCCCAGAAGTAGGGCCATGGTCAAAATGAGACAGATTAGAAACCTAGACTCAGCCTTTATTGATGGACTCAGTAAAGGCAGGAGAAAAGAATTCGGGATTGACCAAAGAGACCATGTAAAGACAGTGAAATGGAGCACATAGAATAGTAGTTCAAAGTTCTAAGTTAAGTTCTAAGTTAGGACCGGGCCTAAGCTTGGACTTCCCAGCGATGATCAGCAGCACTTGCACATTTCTTTTGGCAATATCAATCTGCTTTCCATTTGGGAATTCCCTCTCACCCACTGTGCATTCTTGGTGGGACTACAAACCAAGTCACCTTGCATTTCCCTGACCAGCATGAGAATGTGACCCAAGATAAGACACTGAACTCTTTCTGGACTTTAAGCTTTAAGAAAGTGGGATGCAAGAATAAATAAAAGTTCAGTGAAAATGCTTTCTTTTCATTTTTGATTCATCAAAGGTGTGTTGAGTTTCTAGTTCTCCTGCCTTGGTGATTATTCAACTTTTGAAGGAAGTTATTTGCTGCTAGAAAAAGTGAAAATTGACCAAATACTGTGGTATAACACGTTAGGGATGTACTTGGGTTGCTGTTTGTGTATTAACATAAACCTCAAGCTGCTTTCTGGGGAAAAGTCTGGCTTTTCCTATGGGTACCCGGGGAGCCCACCTTCAGATTGCCATTCTCCACTAAGTCATTTTGACATAGTTGTGTATCACCATTGATTGTGGGGTATGATATGAATGCTTTGTTTCTGTAGAGTAGTGATGTTTGTGAGTGGCTTATATTTTCTTATAAATCAAATCAGATCCAAGACACTGCAACAAATTCACTCCATTCTAACTAACTTGGTTGCAAATAGGCTTTCTTAAGTGGGAGAGAAAAGTCTGGAATGACTGGTAATTAATGGAATTATTCAGCATCTGGTGTCGGCTGATGGGGATGTATCATGATAGGAATCTCTCATGTGTATCACTATAAGCTGACTGCTTTCCAGAGCATAGTGAAGTCATCAGTTGAGAGATGAGTAATATTACCTTTAGGAATCTAAATTCCATCCTGGAATAAAGCTTCCCAGCCTAGCCTGTGGCTGTATAATCAGATAATACTATCTTAGTTTATTAAAGAATCACCTATACTGATATAGCATTTTACCCTCTGTTTCTTTTTTTAAGGACACACGAGAAAAACATACTAAATTCTTACTGCATGTGCTGCAAAATATTGCTTAGGACACTACCTGCCGTGTTTTCAAAAAATATATTTTTAGTATCCTTTAGATTTCAGATCCTCTGATAATCTCCAGGTATACAACAAGAATGAGGACAGACCCAGTTGCTCAACTCATGGAGTTGCATTCTAGAGGTAGAGACACATTAATCAAGCAGTCACACAATTAGATGCATGATTACAAATTGATAATTGGTATGAAGAAAAGACATATACAGTGTTGTGAGTGCTTTGACTATGAACTCTCTTCAGTCTAGGAAGGACTTTCCTGGAATCTAAATGATGATTTAACAACTGAAGGAGGAGTGGCAAGCAAGCAGGAATAAGGTCAGAGCAGGGACTCCAATCACACATTTGCTGGATATTTGAGTATCATTGTTGTCTCTTTACCTTTCTTCAACTCCTATATTCAATTTTGACTCCGCATAAGTTGTATTTTTTTTATGATGGGAAATCTGTCCAAGGCAGAAAGAGGCTTATCTTTGCTATATTTTGAACAATGAAATAATTTATCTTATTTTTTCTAGGAACATTCACTTCCTAGCTTGAATCTAAATCTTTTTTTAATTGATCTGTTTTGTAAATTTTGGTTACTATGACAATAAATTGATTCACTTCAAAAGCTATTAACAGCAGATTGGCTATTCTGTTTTCTTTGTTGAGAATATTATAATAGTTAAATGTCAGCCATAACCAAGAAAATTCGAGGGACAGGGAAAAATGGTACAGGAATTTGGCAAGAAATGATATACTTCCTCATGCATTATAGAATTTAATTTCTGATGGATAATTGAGAGATACTGATTTATTCCATGTCAAAAACCAGAAGCGCAGGTTTAATAATGATAACCTTTCTTTGGTTTTCACCTAATTTCATTCAATAATTCAATATTTATTGATCTTCCACTATGGGCTAAGAATTGTGCTAAGTACTAAAAATAAAAAGATGAATAAGACAGACTCTTCATCCTGTGGTGAAGCTACACGCCTGAATTGTCATGGGCACAATAGAGGAACATTAAATTCTGAAAAATATGTGAAGCTGATGCCAGGAATGTTTCTTTCTTTTATGCAGCATATCATAAAAAAGACAAGAGCACACCTGAGGCAGTGACAATGTCTTCAGTGTATTTTTCATTTTCTAAAAACAGCGGATGTGAGGTAAATATATTATCCAACACTACCTGATGATAAAAATACCATCACCTTGGACACTCAGTGCAAAGCTGAGAGGGTTCATGGATTACATACCCTAAGAAGAGGCATGTCCATGAGTTCCCAACCAAGAACTTTCTGCCTTAGTTAAGGGCTGGCCTGACTTTAGGGCCACTCACATTCCAGCACTGCCAGTTGACAGCCATGTAACATTGGGCATGCCACCTATTCTGAGTTTCAGTTTCCTCATCTGTAAAATGAGGATAACAATACTAATATCTAACTTAGGGGTTATGAAAAGAAAATATATTAATATTTGTAAAGCACTTTGAATAATGACTAGCAAATAGTAAGTACTTGTGTGTGTATGTATGTGTGTGTGTTCGTATATTTGGGGTAAATAAAATGAATATGGCACACTTAAGGCTGAAATGAGTTTTTATCTAAAGGGAAAGAACCCAGATCAGGAATCCAAAGGAAACACTCAGCTCACTTTAGACCTTGCTTTTAGGCCTCTCTTACATTTTAATTGTAATGCACTGGAGAATGTTGTCAGCACAAGGATGCAATCCTGAGCCACAAGTCTGTACAGTCCTTTGCACCTGGTCCTGTGATGGCAGAGCCTTTCATCTCATCTGTATTTTTTTACTATGACCCCTTTGTTATCTCCAAATTAAGAAAAATTTTATGTTATTACTTTCGTTGTCAAATGACCACTGGTGGATATACCTTTCTTCTGAGCTCTGGTTTGTCTTTCTTGACTGTGGCCGTCACCATGGTACCCACACCAGCATCGGGAAGTCTGTTCAGCTGTGCCTTGATCTCCTTCACCAAGATGATATATAGATTTTCAGTTTCTTTCCCATCAGCATGGTGGATCACTGCTCATAAGGAAGACCAAGGGCAATCTAGAATTTTGCATCAGAGGACCCACCATATCCTGGCTTCAACATTTTTAATGCTGGAAAGGGACAGAAAGGAAGTGAGTACACCGGACATTGGGATGTGAGTTTTGACACCCTGTCCACCCTCTTCACATCTTAGTTCTCTAATCTTGAAAGATTAAAAATCCTTTAACATGTTCCATGTCTTAAAAATCTCATTTGGTCATGCTGGGTAAGAAACTCATAGTAATTAAGAATAGCAACTATAATTTCTTAAGCACTTACATTGTGTCAATACTATTATAAGCAATTGACATAAATTAACCCCATTTGTATGCACATTTTAAAGATGAGGATGCTGAAGCTCAGAGGACTTAAAATATTGCTCACATTCAAATAGTAATCGGCAAATCCAGTATTAGAGTTCAGATTTGTAAAACTGCATAGTCTGTGTTCTTGTCACAAAATCTCTTCACAGTCTTCAAGTCACTTCCACTTTGTTTCCTATGGGGGAGAAAATAGATGGACCTCATAGCTTATTATCCTCCATCATCTTTCAATTATCGAGGATCTATTTTCTCATTTCTGAAATATCTTTGCCTCTTATTGATCTATCTCTTTTATACTGTTTACTCTTTATTTCACTTTTTTATTGTACTTTAGGTTCTGGGGTACATGTGCAGATCATGCAGGGTTGTTGCATAGATACATACATGGCAAGGTGGTTTGCTGCCTCCATTCCCCCGTCATCTATATCTGGCATTTCTCCTCATGTTATCCCTCCCCCTCTCCCCACCCACAACCGCCCCCGCTGTCCCTCTCCAAGCCCCTAGTCAACTGATCCCAGTGTGTGATTCTCCCCTCCTTGTGTCCATGTGTTCTCATTGTTCAATGCCTGCCTATGAGTGAGAATGTGCAGTGTTTGATTTTCTGTTCTTGTGTCAGTTTGCTGAGAATGATGATTTCCAGATTCATCCATGTCCCTACAAAGGAAATGAACTCATCGTTTTTTATAGCTGCATGGTATTTCATGGTGTATATGTGCCACATTTTCCTTCTCCGGTCTATCATTGATGGGCATTTGGGTTGGTTCTAGGTCTTTGCTGCTGTAAACAGTGCCTTGATGAATGTACGTGTGCATGTGTCTTTATAATAGAATGATTTATAACCCTTGGGTATATACTCAGTAATGGGATCGCTGGGTCAAATGGAATTTCAATTTCTAGATCCTTGAGGAATTGCCACACTGTCTTCTACAATGGTTGAACTAATTTACACTCCCACTAACAGTGTAAAGTGTTCCAATTTTTCCACATCCTCTCCAGCATCTGTTGTCTCCAGATTTTTTAATGATCGCTAACTGGAATGAGATGGTATCTCAACATCGTTTTGATTCGCATTTCTCTAATGACCAGTGACTATTTACTCTTTATATATTAAATGGCTTACTAGTAAGTTTTCTAAACCATGAAATGTAGAAGGACTAAAGTTTGAAATCAGTGAGTATTCTTATCCAAAAATTATAAAACAATTCTAACATAAGAGAAGTCTTAAAGGCAAGGCCTAAAATGCCACAGTGTTGAGAATGTGAACTGTTTGAAGCGTGCTGCTTTTAGAAGCTTTGTGTTTTCATAAGTTTCCTATGTAGGTTTAGTGTGCCCCCTCATTCTGCTAACTCCCTACCCCACCCTAGTCTTATTTTCCCTTTAACTTGCATAGCAAGTTTTTCCTTAATTAGTAATAAACAGTAGCATTTGGTCTTACCTAGGATATAATATCATGAATTCTGCACTAGTGGAAGCCAAATTAAAGTTTTACTGTATCAAATTCCTGCCTTATTTTTTCTATTGTTCCTGGATTTATTAGTTTTCTTTTGGTGAGTATTTACACCTCCATAACAAAGGAAGATTACTTAACAATGACCTTCCCAAATGACAGAAATACCAGTATATGTAAAGCAAAGGCTGGTAAACAGCAGTGACTCACATTGATCTTAACTTTATTGAAAGCATCATTGTGTTCCTTGGCATGAGGGAAAGTAATGCTTTAAATCTTTCAAACGCAATAATAGGAGGCTGTAGTGCTTTAGGAAATTGGAATCTGGAAGTCATAGGATGGGTCAAGAGACCAGTTCCTCCTCTAAGAAGCCTGGATAGAAAGAAAAATAGCAGCATTGTGCTAGAGGTCTAATGAGACACCACCACCAGGGGCTCTCCTGCTGAACTCCCATGTAACCTACTGAATGCTTTGAAAAAACCTACACTTTTAGGTAATTCTACAGCTGTGAATTGGCAAATTGGCCAGAGTCTTGAATAGCCTCGAATTTAAGTCTGAAAGGAGGAAAAAAGGATATTTTATCAGGTCTTGTAAACTTATTTGATTTTCCTCAGAGTCCAGACCATCACAAAACACCCATTTGACTTTGACTATGTCTTATACAACCTCCATGAGGCCATTAAATTCTTATCTATTTATATGCAGACAAATAAGTGATGTGTGTGTGTATGTATGTGTGTCTACATGTGGGGATGGCAGGGTAAATCTTTTCAAGTGCAGAAGTTTAATGTTTCAGCTTATTTTGGGTCCTGCAAAATAATTTAAAATAGTCATACGTAAGTGACATAAATTTATTGGCTTGCATTCCTAAGATGGTTGTGTTTTTTTTCCAGAATAAAAAAGCTTTGCAAAAATTACCTATAGGTCACAACACTTCTCTCCCCCAATTTTAGTATTGCTTTTTTGTTTGTGTATTTTGAGGTTGAGGGTTATCTATGACTTATTAGTAAGCTCTAGTTCAATCAATTGAGAAAGAACTTTTAGGGCTGAGTTATTTTTAAATGCTTGAAAATGAGAGCGCTGTAAATGGAAATCTAATCACAATTTAACCTGTAGTCATGCAAACAGTCAACTATGAAATCAAATGAGTTTCCAACCATCTTAACCCATTAATGCTTACTGACTAGCTCTGTTGGCCAAACATCATTTTTCAAAGAGCAGGAAAAGGGAAAGGCACATATCTGGATGGGGGTGCGGTAGAGAGGAAGGGAGTGGTACTGCGGATGCAAAGAAGGAAATCTCTAGGAAACAACAATTTCCTCATAGACACAAGCATGCAAGCTTACATAAGCATATATCTTCCTGTGTTACACATTGTTCATGGTTTTTCATGAAGCCTTTTCCTAGTAAATATCAAGTAAAAAACTGTATTGTCCTAGTTCAACCGCTTCTGATTTTGAATACTTGACATTGTAGAGATTCAGCCTCCGCTGTCCTTATGCTTAGACTTGCTGAAAAACACAGTCTCACAATTTCTTAGGGTTTTGAGTCCATTTGAAAAATATATAACATTGGCTGGCTCTCTCTCTAGGAAACCTCTATTATCTTTCCCATTTTTGCAGGTTTCCATCAGTATCTCCATTCTCTCTCTCCCTTTTTTCTTTTTCTTTTTTTTGCCTTTGACTCTATCTCCTTTTCCCTATCACTTTTCAGAGTACTGTGATCCTTTTCATAAGCTCAGCTCAACTTTAATTCTGTTACTATCCTAAGAGCTACATCAACAAACAACCAAAAAAGTATCCAGAAAGGCTGCTCTGGGGAAAATATAGTTGTCTAAATGTGTAAGGATTTGAATTAGTGAACAGCCTGCATGTAAGAAAGGAGGTGTATGTGTTTTGTGTAACACATATCTAAATGTCTGGTGTCAATACAGGTGTTTAACTGATATGTGTTAGTTGTCTTTCTTTTATTTTTGTACTTAGGTCTCTTCAGAAAAGGCAGGTATTCTGTTATGACACATATACCAACTATTAAAAAATAACTGAATTAAAATTATCTACTTCATTAAATTATCAAGGCTCATTTCTTACCTTCTGAGTTGCCATCCCAACTAATCTGAATCTAGACCAAGGTAACAAACCCCCATGAATAAGGAAAATCCAGTTTGGCAGTCAATGAAAGCCATGCTCGACTATTTCATCTCTTGGTAGAAAAGGCAAGCTTGTTAAATGTTGCTTTAGTGCCAAGTGGTAATTACCCCCAAATGATTTCCTGGGGTTGGACCAAGCCTCTTTTATGAACATTTACCTCCAATGTCAGAGTGTGAGTGAGAGCAAAAACAGTCTTTCTTTTTCTTACACACACTCTCATAAAGTTGAAAAATAAAAGAAAAGCCAAAGTAAACATGTTCTGTTCCTTTCTTTTGTTGGGTGTGGAGCCCTGAGTAATGCATCTTTCCCTGTGCACTCTGAAAAAGGCAAACTGGGAGCATGGTCTTTTGGCAGAACTTAGACAATCTGTTTGTTATACTTAGCACATGAAGTAGCTGATCCTTAAGTTATTACCTTTGTTTCCAAAAGTCCACCCCAAACTGCAAGAAAGAAAAAAATCATGTCTTGGTGTTGAAAGGTTAAAATTGTGTGGAAAAAGCCCCCCTCCCCACATTTTTTACAGGTGTCATTATTCCTTTACTAAAGATCCTCTTTGCCATTATCTATCATAACTACTCTGCCACATCCACACCAAATGGGTGTACATGTGAAATAGAGTGAAAATTGTCTGCCCCTACCATGTGCAGTTCTCATATCATTAGTTGCTGTACTCAATGCTTAAGGTCTCATGTGGCCCTCCTTTGAAACATGTTATCACAACATTTAATAAGTTGGCAGTTGATTCATACTCCAGACTGAATTCTAAAGAATCTCAAAGTCCTTTCAAAATGTTGTGAACATTCAACAAACTATTTTGTTGTAAGTTTTTACCATTTGTGATGGTTATAAGCTGCTTTGTCATTAATATCCATCAAACAAAAGACATTTGGCTGAAAATGAAGAAAAGATTTATGAAATTTAGCTTCAGTTCTATTCATGAGACTGAAATAAATGTAGGAATATGAAAAAGACTAATGTCTCTATGTTAAAGAAATCGATTTCCAGGGTGCCAAGTGGAAAAGTGTAATTGAAATTGACCCATTAAATGATTACATTATTTGTGTACCAAATCTAATATATTTCATAAAACTATAGAGCTGTTTCAGTAACTACCTGCCAAACTGTATATATTGTTCCTAATTAAATTTTATAAATGTACTTCTAGAAATGTGAGGTTGCAGAATTATCCAAGTAATATGTCTCTACATTTATGAATCCTGTTCCAGAGAATTAAGACAAGGCAGTGCATTTCTAATCTCATGACTATTTCATGACTCATGAAAGCTATAATAAACAAGGTGACAAAATAAATATTCAAGGGAAGGTTTCAAGTTAAATTTCTGAAATATACTTTGAAATACATCTATTTCTTTCCAATTTTCTCCCAATAAATCACATTGTAGTAAGCACTTGACCTTTACAAACACATTTAAAGTTTACTCTTTGAGTACCTACTAAGGTATATTAAAATGCCAGGCACATATATTTTCAAACACACAATTTCCTTTAATCTTGGCTACCACTAGGTATAACAGTTCTCATTTTTCCTGTTTGTCCAGTGAGAGGTGACGGGCAACTTGTTTATGGTACAAATATTTAATTTGATGGTTGCTTTAAATCTACTCCCTTTAATTATTAGATTGTGAGTTTTTGAAGGGCAGGAATAATGCCCGATTTGTTTTTGTATTGAAGGGATAAAAGAAAAAATATGTTGTTTTACAAGTGACTTAAAGGTATGTTTCCCCTTTGATTTTGTTTTGTCTACACATAATTTTCACTGAAAACAACCAAAAGACTGTATGATAATTATTTTATTAGGGTATAGTTGACAAATAAAAATTTGTATATATTTAGATTCATAATGTGATGTTTTGATACGTGTATACATCATGAAATGCTTAAAGCTAATTAACATGCATTACTTTTCATACTTATTTTTTGTTGTGAGAATGTTTAAGATCTCTCTCAGCAGTTTTCAAGTATATAATAGGTGATTGTTAACTATAGTCAGCATATGGTACAACAGACCTCTTGAACTTATTTCTTCTAACTGAAATTTTTATCCTTTGATCAATGCCTGTCCTTCCCGCCTCCCCGCCAGCCCGTGGTAGCTACCATTCTACTCTCTACATCTATGAATTTGATGTTTTTAGATTTCAGATACATGTGAGATCATGAAATACTTTAAAGGCCCTAAGACAGTGTAGATTTATGTATATATACACATATATATATGTATATATATAAATGTGTATATATATACACATATATATGTATATATGTAAATGTGTATGTATATACATGTATATCCATATATGTGTATATACATGTATACACATATGTATATATACATATATACATGTTTATATACACACATACGTATGACAATCAGGATAAGAGTAAATTTTTTTACACTGTACTCTTTGGGAGAAAATATGTTCTCCTTCATATGAGAAGACGATTCTAATGGCCAATCTTATTTTTTAAAAAGTTAGTATAGAACATGCATGCTGCTCTATATTAACTACATATAGAGAAGAATAAGGCAACGTTCTCAAGGAGTTTTAGAAAATTGTGAAATAGGCTGTCAGTTTCCCTGGTCCTTTTTCTCTCTTTGGTCCCTAAGGCTTGTTTTTTACCCAGGACTATCTTTCTTAGGGATAATTAAATACTTCCTGTTAATCATTTGGACGGAACCCAGAATGAATGAGATGACACAGGTAGGGGCCTGCTTTAGAAATTCATCTATCCTCCTGTAGTGACCATAGAACACAGGGTCTGCAGAGCAAAGACAAAGGCAACAAGCAAGTCAGCAAAGCAGTTGGCTTCCTAAAGGTCAAATGGCCAAGCAATGTGGGGAAAATTTACAACAGGGAATTCAGGACCAGGGGATACATCACAATTCAAGAGAACAGATTATACATTGATATTAACTGGGCTCCAGTTTCCAATCCCATAGCTCCAATGACTCAGAGTCTAGTCCTGAGCAGAAAATGGCAAATTTGGTCCCCAGACCTAGTAGCTGGTTTGCTAAAAAGTTTTCTAAGGAAGGAACTTACAGGGAGAAATCTAGGTGTGAATGATACCAAGGTTGGTGCTAAACGACTTTAGGGTGATAGGATGACAGCCCTCCCCAAATCATAGTTGGCAGCTCCTCATAGCCATCTAATCATGATAAGGGTTTAGTTCTGAAGACAATGATGGGGTTGAACCTGTGTGTTACTGGATCAGCTTTCTATTGTTATTCCAATGCCATATGTCAAACCACCTCAAAACTAAAAGACTTATAAAAATAAGCACTTATTATTGCTTATGCACTTATGGTTCTGCTAGTCAGGCCAGCTTGGCTGATTGCATCTGAGCTTACTCTTAGTCTGCAGTCAGCTGGAAGGAGCTGGCAGGAGCTGGCTGGGATGGCTAGTCAAGGATGGCCTTACTTGTGTGGCTAATTGATAGTTAGGTGATAGGGGTTACAGGGATGCATGTCTCACATCATCCAGCAGCTTAACTCAGGCTTATTCTTATGGCACTAGCCTGGGTTTCAAGAGAACAAGCCGAAACATAAAACCCAGGCTCAGAACTGGCATGCTGTTGCTTCTCCCTCATTCTGTAGCCAAAGTCATAAGGACAGCTGAGATCGATTCTACCTCATGATGGGAGAAGAAATAAAGTTGCATTCCAAAGGGCATGGATATAGGGAAGAGTGAAGAATTGTGGCCGTTTTGCAATCTACAACATTTGGGGTCCTGAACTTCAACTGTTAGAAACAAGCAATATATAATCTAGAAACCAGGTGGGGCCAGGTGGGTTTCTAGCTCTTCCCCTATTTCCAGCTATAAAAATGCTGTTGCTTTCAATGTTGTTCTCACCTTGTTGATGACTATAATAACTTTCCTTAGAGTATGAATAACTAGTTACCTGCTTAACAATATAGTACTTGTAAAGCAATTTTAATCACAGTACCTTACATGCAGTTTTTTCTTCTGTAAAATGTGGATAACTATGATACTTACCTCATATGATTTTCATGAGGATTAAATGATCTAAGAAAAGCACTTAGATGGCATCTTGCATAAAATGAGTGATCAGCAGGTGTTAGGTGCTGCTGTTGTTATTATCATTAATTTCATTATCATTATTTGTCCTAGTTCACCTAAATAAAATGAGATGGTTACAGGCAATGCAGAATTTTGAGGATTATGGGGCTTTAAAAATTGAAACAACCTTCTTTCCTTCACATAAAGACAGCTTTGAGTAAGATAATCATTTTGAATCTTTTTTATTTTTCTAGTAAGGGTCATAAATGTGTGCCAGTTGGCTGTACTTTCTGAGGAACACAGCTTGAAAATCATTGCTCTAAGTGACCAAGGATCACAAACTCAAATGCCTATGAGGCCTGGCTGGTAACACCAATCAGCAAAGCCCGTAGGTATAATTCAGTAGAGAGGTGGGTGCTGTGGCAAATTGGAGCACCATCTATACACAAGAAGGCCAGTCTCAGATAGGAGTGGCCTTGAATGGTGATAGAAGGAAAAAAAAGGCTATTTCTTGTGATCACAGCTTTTTCAGAAAGTAATGAGATTTGTTGGAAGGATAGAAAATAAACATGATTCTGCCAGCCATGGTGGCTCATGCCTGTAATTCCAGCACTTTGGGAGGCCAAGGTGAATGGATCATTTGAGGTCAAGAGTTCAAGATCAGCCTGGCCAACATATAGTGAAACCCCAGCTCTACTAAAAATACAAAAAAAAAAAAAATTAGCCAGGCATGGTGGTGGACACCTGTAATCCCAGCTACTCCACAGGCTAAGGGAGGAGAATCACTTGAACCAGGGAGGCAGAGGTAGCAGTGAGCTGAGATCTCACCATTGCACTACAGCCTGGGTAACAGAGAAACTTTGTCTAAAAAAAAATTAAAATACATAAAAAGAAAATAAACATGATTCAAAAAGTGATAAAATTATGGAAGCCCTTGAAATTGAGACGTAGTAGGGAAATTTAGATTTAACATGGTGATGCTGATTCAGTGGAAAGACGACTTAAAAAATTAGCTTCATTTAATAAAAAATAATTTTTAAATAGTATGAATCATAAAAGTGTAAGTGTTGCCGGGAAAGTATAAGTATAACCAGAAAAGTGTAAGCATAACCAAGGAAAGTATAAGTACTGCCAGGAAGGCTTGTGCTTGCTACTGAAAAGCTGAGGCCAGACGTAAAGACTATGGATTTGGGGAATGAATATTCTTTGAAGCATAAGTTAATGGCCTGAGGTGAGGAGGATCAGTGGTGCTAGAAATTTTGCATGCATGACTGTAGGGCTCTTTAGAACTATGCCACAGTACAGCATCATGCAATAGAATCTAAGTTGTTCCTTGCAATAATGAATGCCAGTAATGTTTTCTCAATAGTCTCCACGCATTAGAGAATAAACCTGGGATGTGCATTTCCATGTAGGTATACGGACAGAAGGAAAAGGTTTAACATCACCTACAGATACTGCTGGAAATTCTGTGTACAGATTATTGTCCTTATGTGGTACATCTAGAATATGTTTCCAGATATTTCTCTGGCTTGAAAGCTTGGTTTTCGTTGGGGTGTGTCATCTTCCTATTGCAAACACATAAGTACCAATGCACTATGGCTCTATTTTATGATGATAGTCTCTCCCAGAACCATCTACTAATTTTGTTGACAACCATAAGTCACATCCTACTTCTCTGATTGGTAGATTTCTTCCCACCTTCCTAATGAATCTCGTTGGAGTTCTTCATTTTCCCCTGTAGGTGATGCTCTTGAGTTCATCTTATTCCTTCTCCACTTAGTGACACTTGGCAGTGGTTCCAGGTAGCATGTTCCTATTTTTTAAAATGCCCAGTTTTAGCCAGAGGAGATCCATTTTTTTCTCTCCAAATGCTGATTCTTCCCATAAGGTGCTGAACCTTTCTTCATATATGCCTTCATCAATCCCTGTCTCTAAAGTGCACTGGCTATTTTTAGATGCCAGGGTTTACCCTGCTGGGTTTATAGTAGGGGTTCCATAGTCAAGTTCCAGTTCAGTCTCTTGAGTTGACCAAGAATGCAGCTTATGTAGAGAGGCTGACTTCAGAAGTGTGTCTTCTTTGGACTTGAGGTGTTCCCAGAGAGAGGCATCTTTAGTCTGCTGAAGGGGTCATTGTTTTCTTCTGACCTGGAAGCTAGGGTTGAAGTAAACTTCTGAAACTTCACATTGGGACTGCTCCCTAGAGCTCTCTCACCTGCCACAACTTCAGCTCAGATTCTTCTCCAGAAAATGGGCTTTGAAGGTAGCTATGGCAGCTGATGCAGGAACACTGACATGTGTTTTAGTCTGAGCAGAATTCTGTCAGGCCAGTAATTTTTCTTCAGTTTCTTTCTTCATAGAATAACGGGTTCACACTAGGTGATTATAAGTGTCTTTCTGCCCTAAGACTCTAATCCATGTTAGTTGATAGGGAACCATGGTGTGTTCTTGTGTAATGTAAATTATTGTGAAGATCTATGAGCAACATTGGGTTACTCTTCTACAAACACAATTTTTAGCAGATCAAAACCTCATTGCCTCCAGCTACTTCTGAAACTTCCCATCATATTCCTGCTTGTTCATGGTTCCGATTTTTATAGAGAAAGCAGATTAATAAAGAGAAAGTGGAAAGCGGAAGAAAAATAATAGTCACTTAAATGGGAAAAGCTGGTTTGGTATATCAGTCCATCCCTCCAGATAGACTGTATTAGAAGGTTATGTAAGGATAGAAAAAAGATGTGTTAGATAAACTGAATTTTTAAATAAATTAGGATAAAGAATTCTGACACATCCATTTCAGGAGAGAGACTTACTGCTAATGGGATTAGATATCTGCCAAATTCTTTGATTTTTCACTTTATGCATTCATCCTCATGCAAGAAATGGCCTTTCATTCCATCTGGAGAGGACGGACTGATGTCCAAAAGCTCCCTTTCTTTTGGACAGTGCTAAAGTAGGCACTGCCAATGTTTGTCTGCATGAGTCTCCTTTTGTATGCTTTCTTTGCTGACTGACTCTTATACGCTGATATTTTCTTTTTCAGATATGTTTGTTTGTTTGAACAGGATGCACTACAGTCTTGCTGACTTGCAAGTCGTTTTTTTGTTTTTTTTGCATGGCTCTGTACATCTCTGCTTTGCTCCATTGTAGGTTGATATTACTCTTGATTTCTCAATGGGAATCTTTTTCTCTTTTCTAATACATGGGAAGTGAAAATGTCACTAAATTCCCAAGTAATAATAAGAAACACACAGATACTTTCATTTTTATTCTTGGCATGATTTGTACACAATCTTGCATGAAGAAATTAGGATATATTTCAAAGTTATGTTCTATGTCCATAAAGTGTTGTGGGACTTTATTAGAATCACCATCTATGAAGCTCTCTTTTCTCAGTTGTTATGACAACAATTTTCTTAAAAAATTAATAATCAGCCTTTTTCCTCTAGCATTACTTGTTTAACTTTGCTGCCTGACTATTAGTTCTAAGAGAGCATGTATTGTATGTATTTTATCTACAGATCTTTGGGGCATCAAAGTAACAATGCTATACTGTTGAAAACAATATTTAAATATAATCTAAGCCAAATCTCACTCCTCCCCTTACCCTTCCTCTCACTTCCTATCCTACCTCTTGGTAAAATGGCATGCAACTTCCCCAGAATTATGTATATAGATAGCTACATTGCCTTGTGTTAAAATATTATTTTACTTTCAAACAAACCCTTTTACAGTTGTATATTTAATGAGAATTTTTTGAATATTTTTTGAAGAAAATGTCATAGCTTGCTTAAGGAACTGTTTCAAGAATTTAGCACCCAACACTCCCCTTATCTTCTTTAAATCCAAATTGACCTTTATCTAGATCTCTGTCCCAATAGAGGATTGACTTGCCGTCAGCACTGCAAAATTTCACTTTGGCAGAAGTCATAAGCTTCCCTGATTTTACCCAGATGATGGTTTGCTATTTTTGTAAGAGAACACTGCCATTTTGCCAAAAGTCTTCTGTCTTGCAGGAATTGGCTGCCAGTACTGATTTCTTGGGCTGCAAATAGGGCAACAGCTGTGCCTTCCATACCAGGCTGTGGATACAAAGTTGCCAAAGAGGCATTGTTCTAAAAACTGAAATACTCTGATAGTCAGCTCAGCCATCCCTGTAAACTTGTGTTTTTAGCTCTTGGATTTATGAAAAAATATGATATTATTTGATTTTATGTAAAATAATATCTATTTTATATAAAAAATAGATATTATTTGATTTTATGTAACTTTTGTTAAGTCCCTGACATTCATTAGGTTGACTTCTAGTTAGTACAATAGACAATGATGACGTAGTGGAGGGAAAGCAACTCTAAGTGGAAAATGAGGAGACTCGTGGTTTGGTCCATGCTCTGTCTTGCTGGACCTATTGAGAATTTGGTCTTACCGTGTATAAAATGAGGTTGTTGTAAAAAGTGATATCTAAAGTCTTTTGGTTCTAAGATTATCTGTGAGCATTTACCTCTGTTTAGTCGGGGTTCTCTAAAGGGACAGAACTAATAGGATAAATATATATATATGAAGGGGAGTTTATTAGGAGAATTGACTCACACGATAACAAGGTGACGTCCCACAGTAGGTCGCCTGCAAGCTGAAGAGCAAGGAAGCCAGTCCGAATCCTAAAACCTCAAAAGTAGGGAAGCCAACAGTGCAGCCTTCAGTCTGTGGCTGAAGGCCCGAGAGCCCCTGGCAACTCACTGGTGTACGCCCAAGGGTTAAAAAGCTACAGAACTTGGAGTCTGATGTTTAAGGAAAGGAAGCATCCAGCATGAGAGAAAGATGAAGGCTGGAAGACTCAGCAAGTGTGCTCTTCCATCTTTTCCTGCCTGCTTTATTCTAGCCATGCTGGCAGCTGATTAGATGGTACCCACCCAGATTGAAGGTGGGTCTGCCTCTTCCAGCCCACTGACTCAAATGTTAATCTCCTTTGACAACACCCTCACAGACACACCCACGAGCAACACTTTGCATCCTTCAGTCCAGTCAAGTTGACCATCCATATTCACCATCACAATCTCTAATCTTAGAAAAGGACCATCTTTCTGGTTTGTTTTCTTTGGGCTATGAAATGTTCAGAGTAAGTTTTTGATAAGCCAATAAATATATGTTACAGATTTCCAGGTCTAATGTATTAGATGAAAAGATCAAACATTGTTAGAGGAATTTCCAATCACATTTTAACTTGCCATTCATTCAGACATTATTTGAACAACAACTGCAAGATCCATGTGGGGAATCTTCTTGCAACTGAGGGATCTGCCTCCTGGTACTGGTGCCTCCATATTCATTCTCTCTCTCTCTCTCTCTCTCTCTCTCTCTCTCTCTAATTCTAATATCTGTTCTGTGGTTTGGCAATAGAGAAAGATAAATTCTTAGGGTCCTAATGAACATTCTTGTTACATAATTCATTTGAGGATTTTATTTAATAGATCACAATGTGTTTGAGAATTCCATATGGAAACTCAAATTAAGAACATATCTTTTACAAAGGAAGAGATCCCTCATATTCTTTTGAGCCAGAAAGTATCTCAAATAGGCTTCCTTGCCTAATTCAGCTCTGTGTTTCTGCCTAAAAATGGTATCTTTCCCAAGCCACTTTTACATCCTTAAATTTAAGCAGCAAGGTCATAATCTTTCTCCAGTGCCAATGGTTGTTCTTTCTAGTTATGTGAATTTTGTTTTAGCATACAACAGCATAAATCATTTATTTGTTAGGCAAGAGAAAAGAAGAAAAGTATAGAGCTTTAAAAAATCTTCTAAAAAACCCATGAGATATGGTTTTTTATTCAATTATATAAGATTTTTTGCTTATTCAAGCTAAAGGAATATAGAAAATAATAATTAGCCCATAGTAAAGCTACTGGAGGGCCTTTTGAAGAGTTAAATTGTGGTATTATTTATAGACAAAAAGGTAATATTTTCTGTGTTTTCTCTCCTCAATTTGTCTTGTTGCTTTAACACATTACATGTTATAATGTAATCTATGAGATAGAAACAATACCAGGAGTCCTAATTAAATTAAAAGTAATTACCAGTTGTACAGATAGGGCTTTCAATTGAGCAGCAGGAAGTTGATATTTTGTCATCCCCAGTTTATCTCCATGCACCGAGCACCATTCTTTGTACCAGTTATTAATGGCATTTTCTCAACGGTCATGAAGAGTGTGGGAAATAGGGAACAAGAAAGAACAAAAGGAAGAGAGGGATTAGACGAGGCTCAGAGCAAGACAGAGACAGAGAGGAATCTTTCTGATGCTCTTCTTCAACTAAGATCCAGAGAGATTTTTCATACACTGAGGGGCCTATTCCTGTCCTTCACTCACCTATGAAAGAAATATTTGCCCTGCCCATATTAGTAGCATATCCTAATTTTTTTCTGACTAGAAGCAGAATTTTAAAAAGAGAATCTCACACATTCTGTGCTCAAGGTTTGGTTTATGATGTGACAGATTTTCCATTTGCAGAAGGAAAAAAATAGTTCCAGCTCCCAACAGGAATTTAATTTGAGAGAGGGAGGGAAATGGCAATATATAAAGATTTTCTACTGTCCAATTTCTTATTCTGCTTTTCAACTGGGCATCTTTTAACAGTTAGAAGCAATGCCATTCTCCCAAGAAGTAACGCAGTGCAGGCTTTTTAAGAGCATGTACAGAGTGATGTCCGTTTGATTGACCGTTATCTACCTGTCATGCTGCTGCTACAAATATGAGCAATTATTGAGAAAGCAGTCAAATTAAATTTTCATAACTGTAAAACTGCATTTTACCTTAGGGGCACAGCTTCCTGCCTATTTCTACAATCTATTTCCTATGCTCTATATTAAATCTAAACAAATGAATGTTTACCAACATTAATATTTTAACAGCATGCTAGTCTGTGCCCTCTCTCCCAACAACTTTCTCATCTTTCTAGAAATGTTCTACAGGGAGTTGAACTTTTCTAGTATAATGCGGATGTTTTGGATAGGCTTTACTTAATGGGTATTTTCTGTCCACCCAAGTATACCTTTGGTTCATTCTTGCCTTTAATAAACAAAATCAACAAATGGCTTACAGCATTTTTTGTTTGTTTGTTTATTTTTAGATCATTCTTACCAGGGTTTTAAAGCCTCATAACTTCAACGGGTTCAACCAATCTAAAGATGACAAATGTTGCAGGTGGCTGGTGGGCGAGTGTGTTCCTTTCCCATACTTGTGGCCAACATTGCTAACTGATTATGGCACAGTGCATCATGGAGAACAGATACTGGCTCTCAGCAGCCACTCAAATTGATTTGAGTTGACATATAAGGTGAAACTGATCTTACTATCCCTGGTGTAAACGGTTTTATCTTTGTGTTCTTGCTGCCCTGCCTGGCATCTTGCCCTGTCACTCCATCTTCGGCCCGGTCTCACCCTGGCTTACTCTTCCCTGAATCCTATGAGCTTGCTGCTCCCACTTTCACCTGTCCTTCCAGTCTAGCTCAAGTCCCATCTTTTTCATGAAACAGATGTTTTTCTAGATTTCTCTGGATCACATCGACCCTCCTTCTCTGATGATTGTACCCTTGTCACTAGAGTGACCATATGTCTTGGTTATTTTGGACAGCCAAAGATTTGCCTGTTGTCTTGAGCTCCTGGCTGGCTAGTGTCACCTCTCTCTCTCTCTCGCTCAAAAGTGTCCCAGAGTGTGCAATATGTTACATGGTTTCCTTATGCATAGCCTGTAACTTATACTTGGCTTTTAATAACCTGTCTTCTTATATGAATCTAATTGTTTTATGAGCGAACATTCCACATTGGCTGAAGTACTGGAGGGCTTCTCTTTCATCCTCCCTCTGGAACTAGGTTAGGCACATAGAAAATAACTCATAAATCAATGATGTTTGAATATTGGTACATTCTCAGTGGAATGTTTGGAAGGTTGTGTTTTATTTTTTCAGATGTGCTTGGATAGCTGTAATTGTGAAGGGCCTCTTAGGGCCCAGATATATGGCTTACTCTTTTTCCTAATTTGTACCTTGCCCCCTGTGCCCTCCCAGGGGTAATGTCCTTGGCAGCAACCTCTCCCAAGTTGTAGGGGTTTCTGATGGATGGTAAAGTACCTTTTCTTTTTGGCCTACTCTGAAAACTCAGAAACTCCTGTCATCTCTGATTGCCCTCATTTTAGCAGACATTTATGTGTTACCTTTGTTTCCTTAGCTTTCAAGGAGGCACTAGAATACATATGTTATTCAATGTGGCTGGAGATTCTTTTGATCAAAGGGAAAGTTTAACTTGTGTTTATGCCTAAATGATATTGTTTGCTTTAATTTTGTAGAATTGGATAATATTAGAACAGAAAAAATATCCTCAGAGATGTAATTTAGGCTAGCATTTCATTTACAGAGGTTAAGAGCTTCAGAATTTTATTTGTGAGTTCTCATCTGGGTATAAAACTAGGCAGATTGCAATTAAAATATTTTCAAGTTGTTTTGTTGCTTGTTTTCTAAAAGGTGAAGTTTTGACTTGAGGAAAAGAAATTCTTGCCAGGAAACAGCCATGGAAAAGGAAAAATGGAAAGCAAAACCACCTAGAAAGAAGTCATAGGTTCTTGGGCATCTGTAGTACTACTGGATGGGATGATGAGGTCTTTGTAGCCCAGCTCACTGGCTTTATTCATCATCAGCAAACTTAATAGTGAATATGTTAAGATGAACATTTACTCATGACTGTTACTTTGATCTTGTTGCAGTATTACCTTGTTTGATAGGGATGTTATTGTCACCCTCTCACTTTGTCTTCAACTCTGTTTTAAAAAGGCAAGAAAAAGGAAGAGGAGGAAATATTAAACTCTTCGTTGTCTAGAGAAAATTAAATGAAACATTGTTTGTAATGTAGAATGGAATATAACTAGAGAAAGATCATTTAATTACTCACTCTCAGGCCTGATACCCGAACCCATTCATATACTATTTCCAAGAAGTTGAAAAATAAGAGGACAAAATAATAATTTCTGGAAATAAATGATTTATTATATTAGAGACTATCTGCAGAACAGTGATGCAAAGAATGTTTCGTTTTCCTAATAATTATTCACGTCTTCTTTTTTAATCCATCCCATCCTGACATATCTTTGTGATGATTTTTTAATTTTTTATATCTTAAGACTTTGTATTAAAAGTATATCAAAAGTAAATGCCACTCTGATCACCGAGGGAAAGAATTTTTGAAATATACACTAATTTTCTCAATCTTAAACACGTACACAGACTCAAACAGCTTTAATAAGTGGAAAGAAAGAATTGTAAAAAGTGATTTATACCTTCACCATAGTAAAATTTGGGCGGTTGTTGAGTGAACATCTGTGTTTCTCAAGGGAATCAGTGCTAGTTTCAGGCAGTGAAAGACATTTTTGAATCTTTTCCAATGGCTTCCCACCTTTTTTGGCCACATAGAACTGGGCTAGGCAAATAATCAACAGCATTTTTTTATCTCTCTCTGTGCTGAGCGTTACACTAGGTGCTTTGGGGAAGGATGCCAGAAGGTGTATATATGGTGCATTGATATGGCTGCATACTCTATTCTTGCTCTCAACTTATTCTCAAAAGTCTTATTTCTCAGGAGAGCAGCTGGATGAGCTGCTTCTTCCTTCAGCAAAGTGATGCCAAATATTGGTTTCTGAAACCGGTCCCCTGATACTTGCCTTTGTTTCCTGAGAGACCCAGGCTTCAACCACCTAGGAAGGACCACAATACACCTGCCTGCTTCATTTGTTAAGTTGCCAATAGATGCTCAGGATTTTTCAGTGTGATAACCAGTAAATAAAGTTTTAAAAACAATTGAGTAACCCTTTCATCATCTTTTTCTTAATTAGACCTTTTGGGGAAATTATTAAATCCTGATTTAGGAAAAATTAGTGAATTTTACATTATTTAAATCCTAATTTAATAATGTACAGTTTACATTAAACTGTAAAATCACAATTCATATATATATCAAATTATTCTATATGAATGTTTCTAATATTGTTGAGTTAATTAGTCATTTATTTAACAAATATTTGAATACCTCTTCTTTGGCAAATTTTATGCCAATTGCTGGTGATACAAGTAGTAAAGATTCAGGTTAGCTGATGCAATGGAAGTTAAATATGGTATGGGGGAACTACATTACATGATAATTGTTTACTTTTAATTACAATATCACAGTTTTAGGTAATTCTGATTCGTTAAGCATTTATGAGCTATCTACTCTGAATTCATGGACAGTGCTGTAGACACTGTGGAAGGAGTGTAGTATGGCTCTTGCCTTCCAGATAGTCACAATGTGGTCTCTGATTAAAACATATTTAAAATTATTCTTACAGTAGACATTGTGACAATAAATGAAGTGCTAGGAAAGTTGGAAAGAGAGGACAACTGTAAAAGGGAGTTAGAGTAAGAGAGAGAGAGAGGAGTTATAAAGGAAAGAATTTGGGAGAGCTTCTTGAAAACAATGGATTGGAGTTGAAACTAAAATAACATATTGAGAACAGGGGTGGAAAAGAAGAAGGGGAGATGGCAAGAACTTTCTGAAAGATTAACCAGGGTAGCCATATGCAGAAAACTAAAACTGAACCCCTTCCTTATACTTTATACAAAAATTAACTCAAGAT
>CAUYLG010054188.1:0-30277 GCA_963573385.1 Cacajao melanocephalus
TGGACAGGGAAAATGTGGTACATATACACCATGGAATATTATGCAGCCATCAAAAACGATGAATTTGTGTCCTTTGTAGGGACATGAATGAACCTGGAAACCATCATTCTCAGCAAACTGACACAAGAACACAAAATCAAACACCACATGTTCTCACTCATAGGTGGGTGATGAACAATGAGGACACATGGACATAGGGAGGGGAGCACTACACACAGGGGTCTGTTGGGGGGGAAATAGGGGAGGGTCAGTGGGAGGTGGGGAGGTGGGGAGGGATAGCATGGAAAGAAATGCCAGATATAGGTGAAGGGGAGCAAAGCAGCAAATCACACTCCCACGGGTGTACCTATGCAACAATCTTACATGTTCTTCACATGTACCCCAAAACCTAAAATACAATAAAAATTAAAAAAAAAAAAGAAAATAATGTAACTTTAGATTACAAAGATTATATAATAACAAGTAGTGCATACATATCAGTGATTCCAAAATAGCATTTTCATACCTTTTACGTTTTTAACATTTTAAAATTTTAAAATCATAACAGCATAATTGGAGGCTGCCTCAAATCCTCTTATAAATGAAATGTACTAAAAAATCAAAACTTTCTTCACTGGTATTATGTATTATACTTTTCACCTCATCTTCTACTCTCTGTATCCTTGTCCAGTTACCATAAGTGATTAGGTAATTTAAAAAAACAAGATTGATTAAGGTGGCTTAATTTTCCTCACCATTATTAAATTAAATACATGATGTAACTGATCATTCTATAATACTGAATATTTTATGTGTAATAATTTATTCTCTCTTCATGTGTATATGTATATTTATACACACATTTATATACACACGTTTATATATATACATATATATATGTATACACATACATATGGAAACATTACAGGCATAAAACTATTAGGATTTTATGTATTTCAATGAGCAGTGATTCAGATCACACATTAGCAACTATTTTTAAATTGTTTTCTTCCATTCCCACATGTGCACATACATATTTTACCTTATATCAAATATTTCTGTTATTACGGTATTTGTTTCCTCTTTACATATATTGGTTATGGACATGCTCAAATGAATTAGGGCACATAAAAGAGCTTCTTACTCTTCTACAGAAAAAATAGGCTCTATTGAGCCATTTGTAGAGGAAAATATGGGCACCTTTGGTCTGCAATTTGGAAGCACAAATTTATTTTGTATTCTCAGACACAAATTATAATTACAATCATAGCTATTATTATAATTAGAATAGGAACCATATGCAGACATGCAAGGAAGAGATTCAATTTGGTACCCTTAAAGTGATCTTTCTGTTTTTATAATAAATGAAAATACACATACTTGTAAATTTAATCGCAAGACCACAAGTTTGGAGCAGGAAGACTAGCAGAAAGCTATTGTTTGTTAGCTTGGTGAGTTATGTGTGGTGAGCTCTTTAATGTTACTCGTTAAAATTTTTCATTCATCAACTTAATCATATTAATTTAGCTAGGACATTTCCCATGTTTATCTAGTTGTTAATGAAATGTATACCATATTTAATAAGGCTAAGTTTAATAAGATATTGAGTATGGTAAATGTGTGCAATCCCTAATAAATTTATCTCCACGTTAAAAACAAATAATTGAATGTCCTAGAACCCCTGAAAAATCCCCTCCCATCTTCTATCATGCCTGGAATGTCTTTCTGGCTCTTTCTCATCTCTGTGCATTGCTAATATGCTTGTCACCTAGGGGCCCCTCATTCCTGTTCCTGTTTTTGGTCCATACTGTGGGGACAGGATGGCTGGTGGTGAAAAAGAAAAGCCTAGAAACATAGATAAGTCAAGCCCCACCTGGCCTCTTTTCCTTTTTTTGCTACAACTGCCAAAATGCGCATCTCCCAACATGACCTCCTCACCTCCCACTCCTGCCTCCCCAGCCACAGATTCCTTATCTTCACTTGATGCATAAATACCACTACACCATCTTTTTTTGAGACTACATGCTATTGTAGTCTGTTAGAGATAAGGCTCTGGACATATATTTCAGTTATACTACTTACTAGTGGTAGGCAATAGGACATGTTTATGTAAAATGGGGATGATAATTCTTCTTTCCTGGGTTTGTGAGAATTAGTGAGTATTTATGTCTTAGCAAAGAATTATTTGATTGGAAGGAACAGAGCATCTGCTCAAAGGGAACATTTATTGCAAGTGTCGTCCGGCCTTTCTCTGCCTGTTTCTCACTCTCTGACTGAGTCACGTGATTTCTGTCTGTGCACCTGTCTCTATTTTCTCACCTTGAACACTGGCTTTATTGTTTTGTGTTTTTTTTTTCTTCTTGCATATTACCCAAGTATGGCTGGTTGTGACTGCGTTTAATGACATCCCAGTCAAAGGCCCTAACGAGACTCCCCAGAAAACACCCGAAAGTGAAGGTACACTGGGAAAAAAATGAAGTTGCATAGGGGCCATCAGAAAAAGAGGCATGGTCAGAAGCACCAGGGCAAGAGAGCGCAAATGGAAGGAAGCAGCAGGTCTACTTAAGCAAAGCATTGGATTTGCCCGCAGAGCAAACCCAGTCATTTGAAACCTCCCTTTTTAATCCCCTCTGAAAGCCTTGCCCCATCTCAGTCTGCTGGAACCACCACTCAACCACCCTCCTTAGCTTCGTGGAATGGGTGGAGAGAGGACACAACTCTTTGGTCATATTAAGTAGTAAGACTTGACTGCAATACTTACAACTCAGGGATAATTTTTTCTGTTAAACTTCTGAATCTTGTAGGACTTGAGAAGTGTATTATGGGCTAAAGAAATAATCTGTAACAGTCTAACCTGAAGCTCAAATCATGCTGTATAAGATAGTTTCTTTAGAGAAACACCACATAGTTTCTATAAACTTACAAATGGACAACTTGTAAATTGGCATTATTTTACAATATAATATTAAGTCAATTTCCTTGCATTTAGAAAATGCATATTCTGAAATAATTTAGAAACACAGATAAGCAAAAATACCTATGTGTCTGTCAGAAATAACAATAGCTAATATTTATGGACCACTCACAGTGTGTTTTATTAGGTTTTAAATTATTTAATGCTCATAGTACCATAAATGCTGATACTCATATGATCTGTTTAACAAACAAGGAGGTTGGAGGCACAGACAACAAAAGGAATTTGATGAAGGTCACATAGTTACTGAATGGGGATTTCATCTCAGACAGTCGACCTTTTATTTTTAACCACTTCATTTTCATCCCTGTGTATTACCCTACTGTAAAAATATCGCACAGTTTGTTCATTCATTTATTCTTTCCACTATTGACGGACATTGAGCTTGTTCTATTGCAGATATTCTAAGACCTGTTTGTCCATGCCTTTGTATGCACACATGAGAGAGCTGTTCTAACATATATAACTAGGAGAGCAATTTCTGAGTTAAAGGATATGAACACCTTTGACTCTCTGAGGTATGGCAAATGACTCTCCAGATGACAGTGCTATTTTTTATGCCTTCTAGAAACTTGTAAGGGTGCTTGTTGTCTATACCTTCATCTGCCCTTGATGTTATCAGGCTTTTACACCTGATGGCATGAAATAGTGTCTTGTAATATAAATTTGCATCCCCCTGATTACAGCCTATGGATGTTGAACATTTTTTCGTTTCCTTTCTTTTTTTTTTTTTTTTTTTATGAGACAGAGTTTCACTCTCGTTGCCCAGGCTGGAGTGCAATGGCACATTCTCGGCTCACTGCAACCTCCACCTCCCGGGTTCAAGCAATTCTCCTGCCTCAGCCTCCCGAGTAGCTGGGATTACAGGCATGCACCACCATGCCCAGCTAATTTTGTATTTTTAGTAGAGACACGGTTTCACTATGTTGGTCAGGCTGTTCTTGAACTACCAGCCTCAGGTGATCCACCCGCCTCGGCCTCCCAAAGTGCTGGGATTACAAGCGTGAGCCAGCATGCCCAGCCAAACAATTTTTGATAGATTCAAGGACCACAGATTTTTTGTAGATTTCTTGTTTATCTCATTTGCCCATTTATCTGTTGATTTTTCTAAGTAATGTTCAGAAATTCTGTGTTTCTAAAGGGTATATTGTTTCTTTCCAAATAAAAAATTAAGATATTAGATATAAAGATAAATCTAAAATATTAATGCTTAACACAAGTACCTTTTTCATATCTCCCATCCTTAGTCAATAAGGCAATTCTTTTATGTGGCAAGAAACCGATTAGAAAGTTTCTTCATTGTGTGCTTCAGTGTGAGTCTTAGAAAGGTGAAAAGTTACTAAGTGATTCTTTTAGCTTAACACCGAGGAGTTATGTAGCTGTTTAAATCTTATTTTAGCATAAGCAACAGCTGTGGGCAGGGTCACTCCAGTGCTTGATAAATAGAAGTCTGAAATTGGACCCTCAGTCCTCAGCGGCTTCTCTGACAAGCTACTTCCCCCCTGCTGCTCAGGTAGTTTTCATCTCTTGACAATCTGACAGATGTGTCTGCACACTTTTGAACAGTCTTCCAATACACCCCCGTGGTCTATTACCAGAAGGAACATCTCTGACAAGAGAATGAAAGTACATATGCATGAGGCCTGGAACGATGGATCCGTTTCCCTCTGGTAGCACCCTACTGTGTGCCTCCTTCTGTGAAGAACAGAGGGAGGTAACAGGTTCTTGCCAAAAGTAGGTCAAATGGTGGCAAAATCATTCCTGTAGTGTTTTAATGCTCTTTGAAAATATTTCCACCGAAGACCGAGATTGAGGGGAGGCAGCCTGTGTGATGTGAGCATTTCATGTGATGAAGTGACATCCTAGGCACTCCTGAAAGTGTCTTTCTTCTTCATGAACCTTCCCACAAACTGGCAGATCATTTCAGAAATTGATGGAGGCCATGAGAATGTAGGTTCCCTCCAGAAGCTAACTTCTTCTACCCTCACAGACCAGCGTGAGAAGACAGTGCAATCCAGCTAAGACGGTGTGGCCGAGGAGCACCTGGGACAATTTGATTAATTTCTCTAAGCCTCAGTTTCATTACCTGAAAAGTGAGGATCATAACATCTGTTGGGGTTTTGTAAGAATTAGAGATGATGGACTGTACATACAGGCACAGTGCATGGATGTTGCGGGCTGCCCGCTCCGTAGACAGGTCTATCATCGCCATCCGCGCACTCTCTCAGTGCTGTTCACCATTTCCAGGAAGTCTCCTGCCCATTTCCAGGAAATCGGCTCTCTTGCAGACCCCTGGCCCAGTGACTCCAGCCTTTAGGGCCTGCCTCGCTTCCTTTCCAAGGTTTTAGAGGTGTACTTCTAAATGTCCAGCAGGCCTGTTTCCCAAGCATTCTCACAGACACATCACCCTTCTCATCGTAAAAACTAAACGCACCTCTCTCTCCAACCCGTTCCCACGAAGAAACGAGGCTTTCCCGGCATTTCCAGACACCTCCCAACCAACCCGTTAATGCTTCTCCTTTTGTCCTCTCCAAATACAATCTGATCTGTCTTCAATT
The DNA here is from genome assembly GCA_963573385.1 of Cacajao melanocephalus. Classification (NCBI taxonomy): domain Eukaryota; kingdom Metazoa; phylum Chordata; class Mammalia; order Primates; family Pitheciidae; genus Cacajao; species Cacajao melanocephalus. The sequence continues at coordinate 5,512 of CAUYLG010054188.1, forward strand.
CTGTCATTAATTCAGTATTTTGAAATTTTTTGAATCATTCTCTTTACTCCACCTTCATATCCCTGCCCTCAAAATCAGGTCAAAGCTTCCCCAACAAAGTGATCTCTGATTCCTTGATTATATTTGGTCATTTTCTTTTTCGTTTCTCTTTCTTCTCTGTTGCTTCATTCACGATAGGCACTTGGCAAAGACTTGCTGGATTATAAGTGGTTGTACACACCCAGGTGCGTTCATGTGCAGAACAACACAGGCTCACACACACCAAACCCAAATCTTACTCTTCTCCTAGGCAGGAATAAGTCGAATGATATTTCCTCCAAATGCATATGTGCACATGCGCACACACACACACACACACACACACACACACATATGCATGCACACACACAGGGACACACAGTCACAAGCACACATACACACACATACACTCATACAGGCTCACACATGCTCACACACATGCACACACACCTCAGGCACACACAGTGACACAGACACACATGCACATTCATGCACACACATATACATACACACTTATACACGGTCATGCATGCTCACACATGCACATATACTTACACATACTATGACAGTCACAGACACACATGCACACATGCATATGCGCACATACATGCTCATGCACACTCACACACCTTACATATACACACACACTGTCACACAGTCATAAACACACATGCACACACATGGATATACACACTTATACATTCTCATGCACCTCACATGCACATACACACACAGTGACACAGTCACACACACATGCACACATGCATACATATGGATACACACATACACGCTTAAGCACACTCACACACATACCTCAGACATGCACATACACTCACACAGTGACACAGTCACACACAGACACACATGCACACACATGCACCCAGACATACATACACACATTTATACACATTTACACATGCTCACACATGCACACTCACAGTGACACAGTGATACAAACACACATGCTCATGCCCACACATGCACACACACATGCATATAAACACAATTGTACACACGCATGTATGCTTACACACACACATACACTCACACACAAAGGCACACACATACATTCATTTTCAGTTTCTCAGAGGAATATAAAACAACTCCTTGGAGGAGAAGTTTGTAGGAAAAAGTGAATATAAAAATGGTTATGCTATAATTACCTGTAATAAATATTAAAACCAGGAAAAATACAATAGCTAAATGTGAAAAGGGGTAGCTAAAATGCTACTTGAAAAGGCCTATTGTAATCTTGAAGCCAGTCGCCAAACAAGTTAAACAGAGGAGCCAATTGTATAAATCCTCAGTTCTAAATATCCCATATATTTATTTAAATATATATTCAATATGTATTTAATATATCATGATTATATTTCAAATAATAATTATATTTGGAATAGACACCAGAAGACCAGGCATATTATAATAAAAAATAAGATTAAATTGTTAGTGTTATTTTTATTTGTTTATCTGTCTTACTGGCAATTAAACAGTTTTGCTTCTTTGATTTTTAAACCTCATTGGAAGAAATATTCAAAACATTTTAAAATTATTTGCACACCATGTTATCTCAAACTAAATTCCAGTCTTGTATTATATTTTCATCCTCAAGTTTGAATCAGTCCTGTAACTCTTGAGTGTTTACAATTATATTAATTAGGAGACATGTACTAACTTATGCCAAGCATTTATAAAATGTTCATTGGAGACACATTTCCATCACCAAAGATTTTTTGCATTGTCACCTTTGGGAAAAATGAAGGATGAGGGGAGTTTTTTGTTTGGTTTGGTTTTGCAAGTCTTGATTTCCAGGTTAAATATGCAGCCTTCTTTAAGCCTTAAGCCAGGGCTTGAAACTGCTATGTGTTTTCTCAGTGTTCAACACAGTCCACAGTAGAAGGGCTTGGAGCAGCAATATGATGCCTTATGCACTCTGGTTTAGACATAATCTACAATGTAAGTCACCTTGTATATCTCAGGCAGTTCAGTCCTTCACATTTATTTATATGTTTTTTCCTAAATAATGCAAAATGAGTCTGTCATTAAAGATTCTATGTAGCTCAAAATTATTTTATTTATGTATGCATTCATTAAATATCACAAGTGAGGTCCTGCATTGCATTAGAAATACAGTAGATTAGAAAGGACAGTTAACTTCAATTTTGAATTAGTAATTTGTCTCTTGAGTTTAAGACAAAAGTTTTGCGTTCACCCGCCCACTGTTTAATACTAAAAATAAAAATGTTAACATAAAAGTCAATTTGAAGTGATTCTAGAGGTAGGAATTTAATTAGCTATGGGAATGTCAATGACATCTTAAAACCATCATGGCATTGTGTCACCCGTCTAGCAGCCTCACTGTAGCCCTTCCTGACTTCTCACTAGCTTAACTGTGAAGACAAGGATAAAGAAAAACTCACAACGATACTGATAACTAAGATTAAGAGAGCACCTTTTGTCAAAATCTGTTGAGATTATTCAGTAACTGTGTAGCTGGTGGAGCATTAGTGAGAAAAATACAAAATGTCGTGTGTATTCAAATTGTTGAATCTAGTGTGTGTCTAGCCTTTTAGGAACTCACTACCGAAGTCTAGAAATACCAGGCTAAAAAAATAATGGTTGGATTTTTCTACTCTTTCTAGACATCAGGGAACACGAGAGAAAATTATTGTAGAAGGACTAATATTCTGATTTTTATTATTACCCATGTCTAGCCAAGTAAGCAAGGTCAACACTTCATTGTTGAAAAGCCAAGATTTTAGCATTTTCATTCTTAATTTTGACTCTTGTGTTTTGCTGACACTTGAGTGTTTGTCAGAATCAGAGGATCATGAAGAAGGGACAGTCCCGGTGACTGCCATGGGCAGAGACTTATTGCTGGAATGTATATAGCGAGGCCTCCTTGGTTGACCATCTCTGGATCTTCTTGTGCCCAGAGCAGAACGGTGTGACTTCCTAGAATAGGAGATCATATTACTTGAAGCAACAAGACTGTATTACTTGAACTCTAGTGTCCTAATGTGTTTTATTCACTTTGTATTAATACATGCCAAAGATAGGGAAGAGGGCGAGAGGGTCTTGGGACCACCATCGAAGTTAGAGCATCCCTCTTTTTGGAATCCTTGCTAAGACACCTCAGGGGAACTGCCTTTCTGAAGTTTGGCTCAGAGTCCAATTATCTATGTCAAGAGCACCAATGTTGCTTTCATTTAATACAGGAGAGAGAGAAATGTTTAGCCCCTGAGGCTACTTTCCTCAGAAGGAGAGAGAAGATGTTCCATGGCCAATTCAGTACATGGAGGAAATTAAGTCATATGAAAAATTGTTGTTGAATCTACTATGAATCCAACCTTGTAGGAACTGAGTACTGAAGTTTAGGAACACCCAACCGAAAAAAAAATATATTGGTGGACTTTTTCTACTCTTTCTAGACACCAGGGAACATGAAAGAAAAATATTGTGGAATAACTAATATTTTTCATTTTTATTACCCATGTCCATCCACGTAAGCAAAGTCAATACTTCATTGTTTAAAAGCCAAGATTTTAGCTGTTTTATTCTTTCTTCCAAGTCAATAATGAAGTCATGTGGGGGTATGGAGTTCTTAATCCGTAAATGATAGGTTAGCTAATTGAAAGGTTTTGTACATGTCATCATTTACTTCTCCTTTCTCCTACTAATCCATAAATGTAGGCCACAAAGTGTGAGGAAACAAGGAGATTTTAAGTAAGGTTCTGCAAGATAGTTTAAATTGTGAATATTCATTATGGCATTGCACTCCGGAAAATACCTGTTGTCCTAAATTGAAGCTTTCATAAATAAAATATACCATGCTTTAAATCAATTCAAGACATGATTTTATTGGACAGGTTATAGGAAAAGTTTTATTTTAAATATTTCTTACTTTAACTGATATATTCGGATCTCTGTAGTCTTAGTGACAGTATCCCAATGCCCAAAAGTGGCTTTTGTGTGCTCCTGGTGCTTAGTAAGGCATCATATCTAGGTGACTGCCATGGCGTTATGTTTCATAATGAGTCTCTAAATAGCAGAGTAGGACTATATATAATGTATATGACCCAGAGTAGAGTAACAAGACTAAACACCTTAGAAAAGCCCACGAAATAGTCTCCCCTTCCCACAGGGTTATTATTTATGATCAGTGTATGAGTTTTCGAATACCCTACATCAAACTTAGCAGTGCCAGAAGAGCTGGGGGAGCTGGGTGGTGAACAATCGAGTTGAAGTCCAGGAGTCCTGACTGTTAACATTTGCTAATTTCCATGGTGTAAATGCTCCCACCACAGCCAATTTCAAGTCACCAACACGACGTCAGGAAGCATGAAGGTGGAAAGAGATGTGACTGCAGCTTCAGCACACCACAGCTCAGGCAAGCTGCACTCCCACTTCAGTCAGAGATGGTGTATACCTACATACATGTCGTACATGTCTTTGTAAACATGTTGCAAAATTTTGTTTTCCAAAACTGCAATTTTTGATGCCTCCATCCAAAGCACCTAGTTTCCAACATCCCTGTAGAAGGGAAGAGAGAAGGAGAGAGTTTTGAGAAGGCACACCCTTTCTCAAAGCGACACGTCACTTCCATTTCTGTTCTGGTGGTGAGAACCAATCACGTTGCTCCACTTCAGTAATAATAAGCTGAGTGATATAAATGAGCTATATGCCAGGAAGAGGAATCCAGCTTGGTAGGTATAATAGCTTTTGCTAAACCACAAGGCACCCTAAAACTTAATGGCTTGGACAGACGCTAACTTTTGCTCATGAATTTGTGGGTCAGTTGAACAGCTCTGCTAGTCTGAGCCAATCTCAACTGACTACAACCGAGCTCACCCTTGCCTCTGCGGTCAGGCACTCATCAGTTGGCATCTCTGATTTGGAGTGCAGCTTGCTGTCAATTGGAATGAAGAGAATGACAGGGCCCATGGCCACCTGGACACCATGCAACAGGCTAGGCTGGAGGGTTGACGTGGTCACTCAGGGTTCTAAGAGCAGCAAGAGTAAGTTCTAATACACAAATATATCCAAGTCTCTACTTACCTCACTTTTGCTACCGTCTCATTGACCCAAACAAGTCACATGGCTGAGTCTGGAGTCAGTGTGGAGGATACTGCCGAGGATGTGTAGATACCAGGAAGTGAGTTCAATTCGAGGCCACTGGGTTCTTTCACACAGGCTAAGAGAAATTGAAATCACTGGCTTGGCATCATAATCAATCCTGCTTAATGGCGATTTCTTTCATGCCAGCCATTAGTGGTGTTTTTTTCCTTCTTGTTAAAATCTAGTTTGTGCTATAAAGTCAAAAGAAGCTGGTGATTGAAAAAAATAGCATCCATATTAGTTTGTTGATTTGTAATTTGACATCTAACCTTACTCTTACAGAGTAGAGTGAAAGCTGTACACATATGGCTTAGAAATAAAAGGATCTGTTCAGGCTTCCCTTACTCAGCTTTCCATTCCAAGAAAGAGAGCTAGCCACTGATAGGGCATGGCAGCTGGCAGGGTGTCCACCAGTATCATACACTCTCGGTGCCTTTGTGGAGACTGATTTGTGAATTCCCTTCTGTCCTGGGTCTCTAAGGACACATCAGGGACAGACAGATGAGAAAGACAGTCTCTAAGGACATCCACTGGTTCTGTTTTCAGTGCTGATGTTAAGTGTTGCCTTTTTAATATAAAATCTTTGTGTTGGACAGAATAATTGTGCATATTGATAGTAGAAGTAATGAATTATCCAGATGTCTTCTAAATAAGGGAAGCAAAAGAGGTACACTTGCAAATGCGAGATTTATTTTAGGTTTTATGCATTTGGTCTTTTATATTGTGTCCTTGTTCTTATGTTCATGGCTCACATGCAAGATGGATTCTGAGAATTTCTTCATGTAATTGCATTGTTCTCCAAATATGTTTATTTCAAAACCCAATTAAAACACAACTTTTAGTACATGGCTGAGGCAGTATTCAGTGGATGAAACTTTGTTTTACTAAGGTGAGTTATTTTACTCAAGCAGCAATTTAAAGACTGATTTTATTTCTGAGCCGTAATATTCATTATCCTAATTTATATTAATTGCAACCTCTAAGACCACTATTTTGTCTCTTTGCCTACAGTCTTCAGAATCATTAAGTTACTGTTTCATAGGAAAAATTACTGAAGAAATTTAATAGAAACAGCTTTTATAAAGTACTTAAGCATTTATACCACAAAAAAAGATAAGATAGCTTTAGATCTTTTCGAAAGTTTATAAATTTTCACAGTCCGCCTCAAGATTACTCATCTCTTTCACTTGATTTCTCATGTTACACCTTCAGACCTTCCCCATAAGTAGAGTTGCTTCCCCAAAGCATCTCTACTTTTAAATCCTTGGAGTGTTTCCCAAGACTGAAATAATGAGAGTTACAGAGTGCACAGTGCCCAGTACAGGCTAGACTCTACACTGAAGTCTCATTTATTTTCATGTTACAGCCAAATGATGTAGATGTCATCATACTCATTTCCTCTATGAGAAAACTGAGTCACAGAGAGTTTAAATCAGACACAGAGACAAGATTTAAACTCAGCTCATCCTGTCTTCAAAATTGACATTCCATTAAACCAGGGCAATCTTAAATCTTTCTGTAAAGAACAGATTGTCTTCAGCTTTCAAACGTAGGGTTCGTGTACTTAGACCTTCTATCCAACCAAATACTTGGTAAGGAAGCTGCTCTCATTCTTTTTTAATATATAGAGCAATGTTGACTGATGAATTTTGACTGCCTGATAGAAGGCAAGAGACTGCCTACTTTGGGCCCAAAATCGCTGAGATGTTTCTATCTCTGTGGGCTTAGAAATCTACTTAGACTTTCTGAGACTGTTTCTCCATATGTAAAAGGGCATGCAAAAGTATCTATCTCACAGAGTTGTTGAGGATTAAAGATGTTACTACATCAGCAAGCAACATGCTTGGAATGAATCTTGGCACAGACCAAGCACTCCAGGAAACAGTAGCTCTTATTTCAGTAATCTATCCTGTTGGCGTCCATTTTAATTGCATGAGGAGCCCTCCCTGTGTTTGGCTTAGACCTCCACAGTCTCCTGGGAGGTTTGCTTTCACACTCAGGACTTTTTTTGGAAAAAAATGACCTTTCTTGTTCTTCTGCTTGAGGTTGGACTCAGTCCCATTGTTCAAGATTCATTGTCTCATCACACTTTCTGACACAAAGCAAGATGAAAGCGTTGGTTGCTATTGTGGGTTTTATATCTGTAGCTGTCAGTGTTACAGAGACCGCCCCCCTCAACAAGTCACCTTGTGTGCAACCCTATGGTCAGGTAGCATTTTGTAGCCGTGGGCACTCTTATACCATCACGTTTCATAGAAGGTGATTTGAGCTGGTGTAGATGATTTGAGGTGGTGTCTGTCCAAATCGTTGACAATACTGTGTTAGTTTCCTATTGCTGCTGTAACAACCACAAATTCAGTGACTTAAAACCACACACATTTATTCTCTTACAACTGCAATTAGAAGTCCAAATGGGCTTCATTAGGCTAAACACAAGGTATCAGCAAGGCTGCATTGCTTTTGGAGACTCTGGGGAAGAAATGGTTTCCTTGCCTTATTCACCTCCTACAGGCCACCTGCATTTGCATTTCTTAACTTTATGAGCTCTATAATGGTGTCTTTATAATGCCTCCAAATGGCTGCAAAACTAACACATGTTTTTGTCTTTATAAAGCCAAATGGATTTAGTTGATATTTGACCAGGAGCTGGGGTATGGGGACAAGGTTGGCAGCCATTTTTGTGTCAGTGTAGCCCAGCGTATTACATTCCAGCCAGTATCTGTGGTATTCTGTTCTAGCCATTATAGACTTTTAGAATCACAAACCTGTAAAGTTGTAAATAATCTTATAGGTCACCCAGTGCTGCCTGCTTTTAGGGAGTATCTTCTACAACAGTGCTTCTCAAAATTCAGCATGCTATGAATCACCTGGAACCATGTTAAAAATACAGATTCTGATTCAGTAGGCCTGGGATGGGGCCTGAGATCCTGCATTCTTAATAAGCTTCCAGGATGCTGCTGGTCCAGGGACCACACTTTGAGTAACAATGTTCTAAAGCATTCCCGACAGATGATGCTACCTCAGGGATTATCGTGGTATAGATTCTTTGTATTTTGAAAATTCCAACTGTCATATTCACAGATAAGTAATTCTTGGATCAAAGCCAGCTTAGCCAAAACATATCCAAAACTTCTCTTCTTTTAAAAAAATGTAAACCAAAATAACATTGCAATTAAAGGAAACTTTAAGGCATTGAATGCGTATGAAGGGCTTAAAGGACCTTATATTAAAATATATAAATAAAAAACATGCCTGCACATATGCAAATATACATATATACAACACACATACACATATACTAGAGATGTATGTGTTCATCTGTCTACATAGGTAGAGAGATAGAGCCTGCATCCATATTAAATAATGCAATTGTGAGGTCCTCAAGTCATATAATATTTTGTAGTCCTGACTCAATTTTAACATTTTCCTTTATATGAATTTTTATTAGAAAATAAAAAATTGAAAAGTACAAATTTGGACTTTCCTATAGATACAAGCATGAGTCTAAATGTAATGTCGTCAGCCTTTTTACATTAAAGAAACTGATAGCCACTTTCAAGCACTGGCCGAATTGAATTGAGTTGAAGTGGGCCATACCACTAGCTCTAACTTTAAAGCTGGAGTTACTGATTTCATATTTAAATGTAGCTACTGCACATATTTATCACCTTAATTCTTATTTAATACTTGAAAGTTACTGCTTTGGAGAAAGTCAGCTAGGCAATGATTATAGTGTATCAAAATCCATTGTAAGTGATTATTTTAATAACTCTGAACCAACAGGGACACGTAGACATTCAGACAAAAAACAACCTAATTATAATGACAGCACCAAAGTGAAGCTGTGACAGTTACAAAACCAATTTAAAAGTTTTTTGACAGCCATGGCTAAAAGCTTTGTTTGGACCTTTCAGTAATAACAGTTTACTTAAGACATAAATCCATAGCTAAGGAAAATAGAAAGAGAAAGTTGTGGCTTTTCTGCCATACAGATGAAATGGAAATCAGCAGAAGTGTTTTTAATAGAACATTATGCTGAAAGGAGTATATAAAAGGAATAATAGCTATGGAATTTAGCTCTCATAGTGCAAGAAAGACTAAATAACAATAAAAATTTTAATGAGCATAGAAATGTGCCAGATGATTTGCCTATCTGTGTTATGAAGGTCAGTCATTTCTGCAAGTAAATTGATATGCATATAAACATGTTGATTGGCAGCTCTGGAATTTGATTTTGTATTACCTGTAAAATAAAGTCAAAGGCAAATGAATATGCATCAATAGCCACGATGACAGGAAGCCTTAAAAAAATCTACTTTCTCAATGTCACTGGCATGTCTCAAATTATTAGACCCTTATCAATGTTGCTTACCTCATTTGATTCTGGACTTAGACTGATATGCAACATAATTAATTCTTCAACCTTGGGTAATTAATTTATCATTCCTGAACAGAAAAATACTTGATTCACAAAATCGTATTCCTTTTTTCTGCAAACCTTCATAGAATACTTGTAAGTGTAATCACCGTTCTAAGCCCTCTGTAAATACTGACTCATTTAAAATTGGCAACAACCCTTTGGAGTAGGTAATATTTTCTCCACTTTACCAACGGGAAAACAGAGGTTTAAGTCACTTTCCCAGGGCCACAGTGCCAGTTAGTGGTGGAGTTTCAGCTTCGGGCAGTTTGGCCCATCGCTCATGCTGTAGGATAAGGAAGACCCCATGAAACACATACATAGAGTCATAGAGACATTGGCAGTGCTCAGAGAAGGCAGTCCTTGTTCTCTTATCTCATTTTAAGGCTGTACTTTAGTTAGGTTCTTTGAGTTGCGAGGACTGAAGGATTCTCAGGTCAGATCGGATGGTAAGGGTGTGTGTCCATAAGTACCCAGAAGAAATGAGACCTCAGAAAGAGGATGTGTGGTCGTGCCACTTGCTGGGAAGATGTGGCTCGGTGGTTTGTTGTTTGTGCTCAGTTCCTTTCCATAGGTCTGCTTCTCTCTCCTTTTTCTGCTTCCCAGGGCCTTAGGCCTCCACTCTCTCCATTTAAGTAATCTCTACCCCACAGTGGGCAGTGGGCCCAAGAATGGACTTTAAATAGTCTAGAGTATTTAAATACACTAGCCCGATTCTGTAGTGTACTTGCTGTGTGACCTTGGAAAAATGACTTAGTCTCTCTGAATTCTGTGAAATGTGAGTAATGTATCTCACCATATAGAGCGATGGTGGATGTTAACACAAATAAAATAAATAACATATGAATAACACGGATCATGACCAAGTGGGACTTATCCCTGGGATACAAGGATGGCTCAACATATGCAAATAAATCAGTGTGATACATCATATCAACAGAATGAAGGATTAAAAACTATATGATTATTCAATTGATGCTAAAAAACATTTGGCAAAATTCAACATTCTCTTCATGGTAAAACCCCTCGGCAAAACTGGGGATAGAAAGAACATATCTCAACATAATAAAGAACATATATGACAGATCCACAGCTAGTATCATACTGAATGGGGCAAAACTGAGAGCCTTTCCTCTAAGATCTGGAACATGACAAGGATGCCCACTGTCACCTCTGTTATTCAACATAGTACTGGAAGTCCTAGATTGAACAGTTGGATAAGAGAAAGATATAAAGGGCATCCAAATTGGAAAGGAAGAAGCCAAATTATCCTTGTTTGCAGATGACATGATCTTATATTTGGAAAAACCTAAAGACTCCACAAGGAAACTATTAGAACTGATGAAAAAATTTATTAATGTTCCAAGATACAAAATCAACATACAAAAATCAGTCGCATTTCTATATGCCAAGAGCAAACAATCTGAAAAAGAAATCAAGAAAGTAATCCCATTTACCAAAAAATTGAAAGGTCTCTATAATGAACACTATAAAACACTGAGGAAAGAAATTGAAGAGGACACCAAAAGTGGAAAAAAATATTCCATGTTCATGAATTGGAAGAGTCAATATTGTTAAAATGTTCATACTACCCAAAGAAGTCTGCAGATGCAATTAAATCCCTTTCAAAATACCAATAATATTCTTCACAGAAATAGAAAAAAAATTCTAAAATTTATATGAAACCTCAAAAGACCCGGAAGAGCCAAAGCTATCCTAAGTAAAATGAACAAAGCTGGAAGAATCACATTACCTGACTTCAAATTATAATACAGATCTATAGTAATCAAAACATCATGGTACTGGCATACAAAAAGACACATAGACCAATGGAACCAAATAGAGAACCCAGAAAGAAATCCACACACCTACAGTGAACTCATTTTTTACAAAGGTGCCAAGAACATACACTGGGAAAAGACAGTTTCTTCAGTAAATGGTCCTGGGAAAACTGGATATCCATATGCAGAAGAAACTAGATCCCTGTCTCTCACAATGTACAAAAATCAAATGGATTAAAAACTTAAATATAAGACCTCAAACTATGAAATTACTACAAGAAAACACTGGGGAAAATCTCCAGGACATTGGACTGGGCGAAGATTTTATGAGCAATTCCCCATAAGCACAGGCAACCAAAGCAAAAATGGACAAATGGGATTACATCAAGTTACAAAGCTTCTTCACAGCAAATGATACAATTAATAGAGTAAAGAGACAACACACAAAACGGGAGAAAATATTTGCAAACTACCCCTCTGACAAAGAATTAAGAACCAGAATATATAAGGACCTCCAACAACTCTATAGGAAAAATCTAATAAGCTGATCAAAAAATGGGCAAAAGATTTGAATAGACATTTCTCAAAAGAAGACATACAAATGGTAAACAGGCATATGAAAAGGTTCTCAACATCGTTGATCGTCAGAGAAATGCAAATCAAAACTACAATGAGATATCATGTTGCCCCAGCTAAAGTGGTTTATATTCAAAAGTCAGGCAATAATAAATGCTGGTGAAAATGCAGAGGAAAGGGAACCCTTGTACACTGTTGGTGGGAATGTAAATTAGTACAACCACTATGGAGAGCAGTTTGAAGTTTCCTCAAAAAAACTGAAAATTGAGCTACCATATGATTTAGCAATCCCACTGCAGGGCATATACCTAAAAGAAAGGAAATAAGGATATCTAAGAGAAATCTTCAATCCTGTGTTTGTTGCAGTACTGCTTACAATAGATGAATGGATAAAGAAAATACAGCACATATACATAATGGAATACTACTGAACCATAATAAAGAATGAGATCCAGTCATTTGCAACAGCATGGATGGAACTGGAGATCACTATGTTAAGTGAAATAAGCAAGGCATAGAAAAACAAACATCACGTGTTCTCACTTATTTGTGGGATCACAAAATCAAGATAAGCAAACTCATGGACATAGAGAGTAGAGGATGGTTGCCAGAGGCTGGGATGGGTAGTGGGGGGCCAGGGGGAGGTAGGGATAGTTAATGGGAACAAAAAATAGAAAGAATAAACAAGACCTACTCTTTGATAACACAGTAGGGCGACTGCAGTCAGTAATAATAATTGTACATTTTAAAATAAAGAGTGTAACATGATTGTAACTCAAAGGATACCCCATTCTCCATGATGTGCTTATTCCACACTGCATGCCTGTATGAAAACATCTCATGTACTCCATATATATATATATATATATATACTTACTATGGACCCACAAATATTTTAATGCAAATAATATGGCCTAGAACATAGTAAGCATTTAATACAGGATACCTTTATAATAATACTCATTATTTTTAAATGTGTCATTATCTCTGTCTTAATGTAGGCAGTAGACTTGGGCCAGACTTGGGTTCCAGTATCGAGTCCATTTTCAATCCCCATGTGACAGTGGGAAAGGTATTTAACCTCTTTGAGCCTCAGTTTCCTTATTAGAATAAGTTCCTAAGGCTATGATGAGTTGATTTACGTAAAGCATCTAGAAAGACTTCAGATAGATAGCAAGAACAATGTAGATGTCACTTACTGGAAGCTGTAGTAAAATTTTCAACAATTATTTATGGAAGTAATAAGTAAAAAACAAATCTTAGGTTTCTCTTACTTCTCTAAAATGTTTTCGTCTGCAGTGTTCTCCCTTAATACAGAATGAATACTTGTTCCCTTAACACAGAGAAAGTAATACTTGCTTTGTGTTATCAACTTTTTAAAAGCCATTTATTCAGACAGTCAGAATTAAGGATAAATACTACCCAACCAACCAATAAGAAAATTAAGATGCAAGCTATACACAAATTAAATGATAAATGTTTTCCATTTTTTGTCAAAAGTCTCTGAAACCATCTTCCTAGTCATCGTTTAGCTGCCTGAAAGAAAGTTTCCCTTGCCCTCCCCGTTCAGCAGTATGGGACATTGATGGCTTTATCTTGGAAGCCCTGTTTTGCATAGCAGTATATCACAAAGGTGCTGTCAGCCAAGGCCTAAGCCCATCAATTACATTTTATCATGAGGTTTATTTCTTTTTTAAAAGTCTGTCTGTTTTGCCCCCTCAGAAAATGATGCGGTCATCCGTCTTCCACATGTTCATCCTGAGCATGGTGACTGTGGACGTGATCGTGGCGGCTAGCAACTATTACAAAGGAGAAAACTTCAGGAGGCAGTATGACGAATTCTACCTGGCAGAGGTAAGCAGCTCTCCATCACGCAGATCGCTGGGCAAGGAACAGGCGAACTGCAGACAGTGCCTCTTAGAGATGCAAAAGTGAAGTGTAGCATGTTCATTACCTGACTTTCACCAAAGCTGAATCATTGCCTGCCTCTTAAGTGGTTCCTCTGGTCACAGTGTGGCCTGATTCATTTCCTGTCACTGTGGGCCTGAGTCATCTTCCTCACAGTACATCACATTGCCAGGGTAACCCTTTTTCCCTGGGCCTTACTCGAGGATCTTGCTGTTTTCCTATCCGCCTCTTATTATCTCTCCATTTCTTAGTTGCATTAGTTTGTTTCCAACTAAGTTTACGCAGCCACAGATTCAGAAGATCATAAATAAGCCGCTCAGCTCAACAATACCTAGAAGGGGGCTGGAAGCAAATATAAAGAGATGATCATGATAATTTCTGCACTAGAAATGGGTGTTACAGCCTACATTAAAGAATCAAATCAGTAGCAGGTAGGTTTCATGATTAAATAAGCATCTCTCTAGCACTCTACATATCATATTAGAGTTTTGTAATAGTACTTCCAATTGATAAGGTAATTTTGTTAATATCTGATTATTCAAATATTTTAATTTTTATTTTTACCAATAAGCATTTTACATTTACATGAAAATGTTTGAATGATTTTCAAAGATCTTTTTTTTTTTTTCAGTGTAAAAAAATACCTAGGCTAGGCTTACGCCAATAATCCCAGCATTTTGGGAGGCCAAGGCGGGCAGATCGTGAGGTCAGGAGTTCAAGAGCAGCCCGGTGAACATAGTGAAACCCCATCTCTACTAAAAATACAAAAAATTAGCTGGGTGTGATGTCAGGTGCTTGTAATCCCAGCTACTCAGGAGGCAGAGACAGGAGAATCACTTGAACCTCAGAGGAGAAAGTTGTAGTGAGCCAAGATCGTGCCATTGTACTCCAGCCCAGGCAACATTGCGAGACTCCATCTCAAGAAAAGGAAAAAAACAAAAAAAACAAAAAAAAACCTAAAATATATCTTAGGTAAAACCTAAAGTGTAATTACAATGATTATACACTTATAAAAAAATTATTGACATGTGGAAACCCATTCATCATGTAAGTGAGGTATACATTGAAGCTGTACAATGCTTCAATAAATCCAACCTATGAAAAAGTAAACTGAAAAGGCAGAAAAGTCACAATTTGATTATTTTTTATTTCAGAAGAATTTTTCACTTAAAAAAATCAGTTTGCCATATAATTAAGTATTCTTAGATTCCTGGAATTCTCTCAGTACATTAAAAAATTGATTTGGTTAATAAAAATGTAATCTACCCACACACAAACTTTTCTGAAAAAGAATTAATTGCATGCACCTATTGAGTGTAAACATCTATGTGGATATCAAGAAACTTTTAAGTAGTCACTTCTGAATTCTCCTCTTCATGGAAGTGTGTCTCTTGAAACAAAATATCATTAATACAAAACCTTTACTGGACTACAGTCTATGTGAGGCAACACTTGCCCAATAGCTACCTGGTAAATGGAGCTTACAATCTAGCAAAAAAAAAAAAAAAGTAAACAATAAGAGTTTTGTGCTACGGAGAACTAATGACAGGGGTTCATGAAGAAATTATATCCAGTCCAACTCCTGAAAAATAGGTACAATTTTGCTGAAAATCCAGCACACAAAGAATGAATTGTCATTAAAAGCAGAGAGAAGGCCAGGTGCAGTGGCTTACACTTGTAATCCCAGCAGTGTGGGGGCCGAGGCAGGCAAATCATGAGGTCAGGAGTTCGAGACCAACCTGGCCCCTCTTTACTAAAAATACAAAAAATTAGCCAGGTATAGTGGTGGGTGCCTGTAATCCCAGCTACTCGGGAGGCTGAGGCAGGAGGATCGCTTGAACCCGAGGGGCAGAGGTTGCAGTGAGCCGAGATTGCGCCACTGCACTCCAGCTCAGGCAACAGAGTGAGACTGTCTCAAAACAGAACAAGACAAAAAAGCAGGGAGAACCCTGGACTGACACTAATATTTGCAGATAAATTTCTAACAAAGGGAAAGATCACTGAAGGAATCCCCATCAAGTTATTTCTGTTTTTCCTGGAAAGTAGGAAGCAAGGTCTGCATCTGGCCAGATGATGAGACAGTGAAGTGGGAAGCTGGAGAAGAAAGGGAAGAGGGGAGAGATACCTTGGGATAGGCAAAAAATTAATTAACAATACAGCAAATGCAACATTAAAGATCCATTTAGGACTACAGATTTATAGTGACACCAAGTTAGACAGATCTGAGACTTGTTAGGCCTGTATAAGAAGAGAGAAGAGGAACATTTAAATCAATCCAGCTTCAGGTTTTTTTTTTCAGGCTGGGGGAACTGAGAAACAAAGGGAAAAGACATATGGATCGCTGGCGAAGGAGTTGAAATGATGACCCTGTGGTCTCTGTTGTGGAAATAAAAGGAGAATAGAGGAGTGAAGGTGAAGAATATGGTTAAAGAACAGGTACCACTGAAGTCATGGAACTAGAGAAGGTTGTGATCAGAGTGAAGTCTGGGATTTTACAATTCTGGAGTAATTCTGAGAAATAAAATATAAAATTTAGGGTGTCACATGGATGTGGGTGGCTTAAACATATTGATGGAGTCAAGGCAGAAATGGAAAGGATGGTTGAAGCTAAGGTACTGGCTGAGTCTTTACATGGACATTGAAGTCACTCAGAGTGAGGCCAGTTCTTGGAGAGAAGAGTGGAGTCAGGGAGCAAAGTCACAGGGAATGAGCCAGTGACTGATGGACAGATTGACAGAAGGACAGAAGGCAGCCACAGGGAGAATGGGTGACAACACGTTTTAACCTCATGGAATACATTGCAAAAAAGTATCAAGGGAGCCGGGCATGGTCGTTCATGCTTGTAATCCCAGCACTTTGGAAGGGCTCACCTGAGGTCAGGAGTTCAAGACCAGCCTGTCTAACCTGGTAAAACCCCGTTTCTACTAAAAATACAAAAATTAGCAGCGTGTGGTGGTGGGTGCCTGTAATCCCAGCTACTTGGGAGGCTGAGGCAGGAGAATCGCTTGAACCGGGAGGCGGGGGTTGCAGTGAGCCAAGATCACACCATTGCACTCCAGCCTGGGTGACAGAAGCAAAACTCTGTCTCAAAAAAAAAATATATATTGAGGAGTAATGGATGGGGCACCTCTTCCTCATCCACACATTCTACCAGAAAGGGCTGGAAAGGGCTGCAGGGGTAGCCCATGCATTTGGGAGAGAATCAGTTGAGGCACAGACAGAAAGTAGATTCCAGGAATAGAGATTGAGAGTGTAGAGGAAATTGTTTAACATAGGAGAGACTCAAAGATTAGTTCAAGGCTCTGAGGAAGGAGAGGTGGGAAGGTCGATGAGGTGGAAGAATGAGACAAGCGTAATAGCATCAGTGGGTAAAGAGCTGCTGACAAAAATACCAGGGAACAAAAGCAGAAATGACCACAAGAGATGACGATTATGCTCATCTCTCTGGGAGGAGTAATCTGCATCTGCTCCTGAGGGCGTCCTGATGTTAGAGATTATAGTAACATTGCTTTTGTGATCTAGCCTAGGGTGGGCACGTGGTCACACTAAATCAGTCCTGGAGCATAAGTGAATAGGCCCTCCTGACTGACAACAGCAAGGAAGGGAATTCTTTACTAAATTTCACCTAACTTTTTCACATACAAAACTGATCCTTTCCTAATGTGTATAGTAGATGATTTATCCTCATACTGTAAGAAATTCCAACAAAATGTCAAATAATTGAATACTGTAGAGTTGACTGGTTACTATTTATTTATTTAGAGATGGAGTCTCACTCTGTCACCCAGGCTAGAGTGCAGTGGTGTGATCTCTGCTCACTGCAACCTCCGGCTCCCAGGTTCAAGCGATTCTCCTGTCTCAGCCTCCTGGGTATCTGGGATTGCAGGCGCAGGCCACCACGCCAGGCTAATTTTTGTGTTTTTAGTAGAGAGAGGGTTTCACCATGTTGGTCAGGCTGGTCTCCAACTCCTGACTTCATGATCCGCCCACCTCAGCCTCCCAAAGTGCTGAGATTACAGGTACGAGCTACCACGCCTGGTCGACTGGTTACTATTTAAGTGCATTGCAGAGTCTAGGAGTAACTGGTAAATCCTTGTCTTTTTTCTTTTTCTATTTTATAATATTAAAAATAAAAACAACCCCAACAACAGGCAGACAGGACTGGATGGTGGAATTCAATATTTCTTATATGCCCAATAATTATTGTCCCCTTAAAATAAGAAGAAGAAAGGGGGTGGGAGGAAACTTTGAGAAGTGGTGGATGTGTCAATGGCATTGATGGTAATGGTTTCACAGGGGTACACTTATTCCCGAACTCATCAAATAGATACATTACATGAATGCAGCTTTTTACATGTCAGTCAGTCTTAACAAAGTGGCAAATCAATTAACTAGTTAACAGCGAATATTTTGAAATCCTGGAAAAAAATAAATAAACTGGGTGGTGGTGATTTCATTCACTTAAACAACCAGCTCAACCCCATCAGTTTACTCTTGAACTTTTTAAGCATTCTGAATTTGTTCCACTCTAGGTTTTGTTCTTTGTTTTTTGTGTTTTTTTTTTTTGAGATAGTCCCACTTTATTGCTCAGGCAGGAATGCAGTGGTGCCATCTTGGCTCACTGCAACCTCTGCCTCCTGAGTTCCAGTGGTTCTCTTACCTCAGCCTCCCAAGCAGATGGGATAACAGGCACACCCAGCTAATTTTTGTATTTTTAGTAGAGATGGGGTTTCACCATGTTGGCCAGGCTGGTCTCAAACTCCTGGTTTCCAGCAATCTGCCCATCTCAACCTCCCAGAGTGCTGAAATTACAGGCATGAGCTACCGCACCCAGCCATTCCACTGTTTTTGATTTTGGGTGTTTGACCTTCTCCAAGTATGTCTGGTTTTTATTCAAATTACATTGCCGTTTCTCTTTGTATCAGAAACTTATACATGAGACAAAGTGATATGTTTCAAATGAGTGTGGATAAATCAATTTAATTAGACTTACTTTTTCATAATATATTCAATTTTTATAAAGTTTATAAAAATGGCTTGAGTTTAGGCCAGGGGTTAGCAAACTTTCTTGAAGACCGAGATAGTAAACATTTTGCCTTTGGTAGACCACCCTCTCTCTGTCTCAGCTACACAACTCTGCAATTGTACAAAAGTGAGTGTGATCTCAGAATGGTTGTTTTCCAATTAAACTTTATTTACAAAAATGGATCTTGGTTTTAAGCTATAGAGTCAGAGAGCATGTTAACTAACAGTCTTATGTTAAATTCAAATATTTTAATGTTGACAACAATAAAGCTACCATTTTTTAGATGGTCCATTATGTGCCAAGCACTTTAAAAGAATTTATTGTCTCATTTAATTCTCAAAATAGCTATAATAACACCAATTCAAGTTTACAGACTATAATGATGCAGTATTTAAGGGAATAGCATTATGTAATATTTTGAAGTTTATTTTAAAAATAAATCACAACAGGTCATGAGCTTTTAAAGAAGTAATTTTTTAAGTTTCTCATATTTCAGAATAAATTATTTAGAAAATCTAAAATAAATCACTTTACCCATTAGGAGCCAACTCACAGTCTAAAAATCATCTTTTAAGAATAAATTAAGCTGCTTAGCTTCTGTTGTGAAGCTGAGGACTTGTTTTGTTACTTTGGATTAATTAACCTAAATTTAGAATTAGTTAACCTAAATTTAGAATTAACCTAAATTTAGAATTAGTTAAGAAACAGGAAAAAGTTTACTTCTTTTCTAGCCTATGCATAAACAGAAAAAGGTAAAGTTAATTTTCCTCTGTAAGAATTTCAACTTTTCATTTTGATCTAAAAGAATGTATTATTATTATTGCACATAAAATCATATTTTATAATGATCATAATTACATATTAAATATATATATATTATTTTCTTAAGAAAGAATAAAATAGCAATATTTTTCTTCCTATTGTTACATATGAATGTATGTGTATGCATTAGGCTGTATATTTAACAAAATTTATCACCACACTGAATTCTTTTGCACAGGAGATTAACAACTTTAACAAAATTCTTATTTTGAGAAATTCACCAACAGATGGGAGAGATACAACAAAGAAGGAGAGGTCCTACAGAGAGGCCCAAAGTTAGCTGTGTCACCTCCTAGCATTATCCCCAGCTATGTTCTCTGATTTCCTCTAGACCTATCTGAATGGGTAACTCAACCCTCTTCCACCTCCTGGTGTTACATTTTCATGAGCACAGTGATGTTTTCTAACGAAGCCAGAGGAGAGAAAGAAGTCCCAGGACTCTATACTACATACCCCACAGTAAATTAACTAAAACTCCTCTCTCTCTCTCCCAACTCTGTCTATCCCTCCTATCCAGCCTACTCCCATATCTCCCCAACTTGTCATCAGCCAGGCAGGCTCTTCGCTGCTACTCATGCACAGCAATTCCACTCCACCCCCAGACTTGCATCTTCACTTGCTCTTTGCTCGGCAAAACAAAAAGCTCTGCTATTAAGAGGATGTTGATTCATCAGAAAAGAAAAAAAAAAAGTATCATCTACTGCTACTTAAGCCCACTTAGTCCCTCACAGAAAATATTTCTTTTAAATACATTCAGAGTTTCTCTGCAAAGATTTCATGTGGATATAAAATTCTTCTTCTCATTCCAATTATAAAAACAGAGAGCAGAGAGGATGAAGAACCCAGTATCCTTTCTTACATGGCAGTTGTGCTTGGTGATGGGGATTCAGAGGTAAATACAGTAAAAAAGACATGGCCATAAATATGTGACTGTAGAGACCTCTTTCAACTCTTCTGAGCCATAGTTCTGTGAGAATCTTAAGAGATTATCTGGTGTAATCCTGGATGAGTTTTATACCCAAAATTTGTAGCAATTACATGACTTACCAAATAAATTTTAGTGAATCTAAAAGAAGAAATTAAGAACAATTTCCAAGTCAATGTTTGTGTCAACACATCATATCTATATGAGCAGTTTCAGTTATCAAATCTATGTTTCCAATAGATCTAAAAAATTATTCTATATTGTGGTAGAGAACTAAAATATGTAAAAGTTGTCTTGTCAGAGGGAATGAGTCATAAACTTCCAAGGGGCTAGTTCATTGAGAGAAGTTACAGCTTGAGAGAATGTTGTTTCTAAAACAGATTATTGATGAAGCAAAAGGTGCTGAGACTAATTTTACATAAATAAGATTTGTGCAGGATTAGACTTATTCATGTCAGACACCTATGATGCAGAAGCAAGCATTAGCCTTTGTGTTTTAATATGATTTTTATGCAGGATTCTTTTCCTATGGTTATTTATTTTTCCTTCTTTTTAAAATTTCTACCCTTTGAAAACCTCTGACTTTCTTTACTTCCTTCTTAATTAGAAAATATTTCATAAATTCAACACATAGAGAAAATATTATAACCAATATTTCTGTGTCTATCACCCAGCTTTTTAAAAAATTAATAGTTTTTCATGTTTGGTTAAGGTTTTTCATTCCAAAATAAAACATCATTAGTAGAGCAGAAGCTCCCTGTGTACCATTTCTTGATCTCCTCCTTCTCCCTAATGTACAGAGAACTATATTCATCATATCAATGCATGTTTCATAATAGTATGAAGTATTAATATGCCTCTTTTCTCTTTCACTCATCGTTAAGTTTGGGAAATTGCTTTATGTCCATTTAAGCATGCATTTATTTGTTCTGCATATAATGGCACTGGTATTTCAATTGCTTCCAGCTTTTTGCTGTGGAAAACAATGCTTCAGTAAAAATTCTCATTTGAGTTTCTATGCCACATTTGGGAGAGGTATTTCTAAACATATACCTAGACTTAAAATTGTGAATTTGTCAGATATGTTCACTTTCAACTTTGCTAAATATTGCTAAATTGAACTTCAAAGTGCTTGTATCAGTTTACGTTCCTACCGGGATATATGAGCAGCTCTACTTCATACTAATATTTTTATGTTCAGGATTTTTAATTTTCTTACAATCTAATATAATCATTATAGTTTTAATATACATTTTCTTGGCTACCATAGAGATTTGACCTTTTTTCTCATATTCTGTCAGCCCTGAATTTCCTCTTCCGTAATTGTACCTGTTTAATCTGTACGCTAACTGATTTTTCAGTTACCTGGTAACATGCAATGCAGACATCTCCCAGCCTTCAGCTTGCCTTTTAACTTTTATTTGCTGACTTTTCTTCAATAGAAGTTATTAATTTTAACACTGTAAGATGTAGTCATCTTTAATTTTTGGTTCAGTGCTTTTTGTGTCTTATCAACACCAGAGTCATTAAAGACATTCTCTTATATTAAAGGCTAGAGTTTTAAAGTTGTGCATTTTCAATTTTAGACTCCAATACATTTGGAATGAGATAAGGACTTTAATTTTTTTCCCATGTATAAACAATTGTCCTTCAAAGATTCATTGAAAATTCATTCTTTCCTCACTCCTGGAGTGCCATTTCTGTCATATATCAGGTTTACGCATGTGGACGATTATGTTTCTGGACACCTCTGTCTGTGTCTGTGTCTATACATCAAAGCTTTAGCTGATAACATGTTGTCATACGTGCTATCCTTTATAATAAACCTTGATCTCTCCTAGGGCAAGCTCACTGATGTTGATACTCTTCTTCATGTTTCTTTGATCTGTTCTTGGCCTTGCTATTCTTGCCTACACTATGAAAATTTAATTCATTTTACTAATGAGATTTTAAGGACATCTTCGTCCTTAAATGATGTTAAGGACATCTCTATTCAGTTACTCTAATCTTCCTTAGTGTTTTCCAATAATGCTTTGTAATTTTCTCCAAAGGTCCTCCACATCTTTTATTAGATCCATGCCTACATATCCTATAGTTTCTTTTATGAATGAAATAATTTCAATTAAAATTATTGATATAGGAATAATATTAATTTTTGTCTATTGACCTCATTCATAGCCAGCAACTTTACTACCATTTGTTGTTAGTGATTATCTATAGACTTGATTGGAATTTCTGTGTAGATAATCATATCATCTGAAATTAACGTTTTGTCTTTCCTTATATAATTATTATATCTCTGATACTTTTCTTCTTTTATTGTCCTGGTGTGGGTCTCTAATAAAATGTTGAATAGAGGCAGTGATAGTGGACATGCTGGGTGTGTTTCTGTCTTTTGATATGAATGCTTATGATTTCATCATTAATGTTGTTTGTAGGTTTTTATAGATGCCTTTTATCATGTTATTAAAGCTCACTTCTATTTCTAGATTGCCAAGAGCGTTTCTCATGATGAATTAAGTACCCAATGTTCTTCTACATATATTGAGCTGACTATACAGACTTTCCTTTTTAATTTCTTAGTGCAGTATATTAGAATAATAGATATTTTGATGCTAAAATTATTTTAGATTCCTGGGACACTTGATTTTGTAGCACTACTTTTAATAAACAAATCCAATATGCTGACATTGTATTTAGGAATTTTTAATCATAAGGATAGTCATTCTATGATTTTATTTTCTTTTACATTGCTAGTCTGATTTTGTTTGGGAAGTTATACTTCCTTTCACAAATGAAATAGACATATTTTCCTCCTTTTCTCTTCTGTGAAAGAGTGAATAAAGTCCCTCTGGAACACCATCTAGGCCTATTGTTTGCAGTGGGGTCCCTGGTGGAGAAAAGGAGAAGAGAGACCTTGATTAGTGACTTATTTTATGGTTTGATTATTATGGTTTATCAATTTCATGGTTTATTACTTGCTATTTATAGAGTTATTAATTTTAACTAATGTCTCACATTTCCATAGTCTTCTCTCAGGGTTTTATACCGTCTACTGAAACTGAAGGGTATCATCCTTTTTGCTGCCAATATTGTTTATTTATAGATTTCTTTTTATAGAAGTAAATGACTTCTGATGCTAACTACCTGAAGTTAGACCAAACTTCACAGCACAAGGGCACAGTCCTCCACAAGACCGTCCTTACTTGAGATACCAACTGTAAGCTCAGGGGGTTTCACGGCCTCCATGACATATGATCAACAGACTAAAAACTCAGGGGTTTCCACTAGCCTTCTCAAGTTTGACAATTGCTAGAATGACTCATAGAAATCAGGAAAGTGCTATACTTCTGACTACATTTTTATTAAAGCAAAAAGCTTACAAATCAGAGCCTGCCAAAAGAAGAGATGCAGAGAGCAAGGTCTGGAGGGTCCTACATGTGGAACTTCCTGTTTCCTCTCTTCATGGAGTGAGGACACATCAGCCTCTCAGCACATGGATGTGAAACAATATTCAGAGAGAGAGTGCCAACAACCAGGGAAGCTCACCTGAGCTTTGTGCTCAGGCTTCTGATTGGGTTTTCCTTAGGTAAGCATGATTGATGGAACCATTGGCCATGTATGGAAGGTTGGAGTTTCTGACATGGCCAGTGCTCATGAATCATCTCATTGCCATAAACGACCAGGGTCACCATAAATAACAAAGATACCTATCAACTGGCAAATTCCAAGTATGTAGAGGCTACTTCCCAGGAATTTGAGACAAAAGCCAATCAAATTCTTCATTTTTGGTTCAAAGAACCAGCTTTTAGTTTGGTTGATATTAACAGTTTCTAATGTATCTGAAATTATTGGTTCATTCCCAATATTTTGAACTATTAAGTCTCTTTATTTCTTTTTTTTTTAATTTCTCCTCTCACCTTTATTATTTTCTCCTTTTCATTTATCTCTTTGGTCATCTTAAACTTCTTTGAAAATTGTTTCTTACTGAGATTCTCTGGATGGAATATAAATCATTCTATTATAAAGATATGTGTGAAATGCTATGCAATTGCTGAGGAGTGATTTATTTCCAATTATGCGGTCACTTTTAAAACAGGTGTAATATGATACTGAGAAAAATGTATGTTTTGTGGATTTGGGGTGGAGAGTTCTGTAAATATTTGTTAAGTTTA